>JAQQZU010024895.1:0-10418 GCA_030068025.1 Parauchenoglanis punctatus | reverse complement strand
TGCGTTTGGCCAAAACAACCGCTGCGTTAAATCTGTCGACTGCTGAGAAAGGGTATTTTCCCCACAAATTTAACAAATGTGAAAACAACAATTACATCGACCCCTAACCTGACAAGAGTTACTATGGTTATGACACTATGTCTGATAAAGACAGAGCAGAGTTTGACGAGTGGTACAGGGAAGCCGCTAACTTGGTTTTCAACTTTCAAAAAGAGCTGGACACATACTGTAGAAACGACGTCATTTTGCTACGAGAAACATGTCTAAAATACCACAATGAGTTTATCGAATGCACAGAACTAGACCCCTTTAGTCAAACCACTTTAGCATCCTGCTGTATGACGGTCTACAAGACACATTTTCTCCCCAGAAACACGTTATCCCTTACACATAATAACGCTTATGTTAAACAATACAAAGCATTTTCAAGCATTTCCATTTAATGGTTAGAATTTGTCAGGACAAGCAGATCTGTTGATGTACAACACGCTTTGAATGGTGGTGAGGTGGTGGTGGGTAAATATCATCTTGACGGCTATTATGAATAAGGTGGCGATAGAATCACTTTAGAATTTAATGGTTGTATGCATCATGGTCATACATGCCGTTATAACCAAAATCACATGCACCCTTTGTCAAAGGTGTCATACGCTGTTTTAAGATAACGGTTTGATGACAAAGTGGAAACACTTACCAAGTTGTACGGGTTAAAAGTTGAAATTATGTAGAATTATGAAGAATGTAAGTGGAAACATGCCAAGCAAAATGATCTGGCTGTTATAGCGTTTATGTCCACATTCACACACCCTGAGCGATTGAAACCAAGAGTCAGTCTCTTTGGTGGTACGACAAATGCCTACAGACTTTACCACAAAACCAAAGATGATGAGAGAATTAGGTATGTGCATTTTACTAGTTTATACCCATTTTGCCAGGCTCGCAAAAGTCACCCAATCGGTCACCCCCAGATTATTTTGAAAAACTTTGAACCTCTGAAGAATTATTATGGACTAGTCAAAGTAACCGTCTACCCCCCTCGAACTTTGCTCCACCCCATCCTACTCAATCATTGTAATGGGAAGTTAATGTTCCCTCTCTGTACGACATGTGCTGAACAAGAGAATCAGACTACACCTTGCGATCACAATGATGAGCAAAGAGCACTTTTAGGTTGTTGGGTTAGCATTGAATTAATCAAGCCCATTGAGAAGGGTTATTTGGTTGCTAGAGTGGATGAAGTGTGGCATTTCCCCCAGAGGTCAGACTCGCTGTTTTCAGGCTATGTAAAAACGTTTTTACAATACAAACAGGAAGTTAATGGCTACCCGTCGCATGTGGTGTCAGAGGCTGAGAAGAGGGCATACATCGAGGTCTATTTTGAGAAAGAGGGGATAAGGTTGAAACCTCACAGAATCTGCATGAATCAAGCAAAGCGAAGCATAAACAAGCTCCTCCTTAATTTGCTTTGGGGGTGGTTTTACATGCGCAAGAACCTCCCAATGACAGATATGTTGAAGGATCCAGAGCAGTTTGCAAGGTACATATTTGGTAATGAGTATGATGTTACACACTTTTCATTTGTCTCAGAGGACGTGGCGCTGGTTCAGTGGTGTTTTGCTGATGGGTATAGTGGTCAGACTCATGACATAAATGTGTTTCTTGATGCTTTCACAACGGTGCATGCACGCTTAGAACTGTACAATATTATGGATAAATTGGGGGAAAGACTGCTTTACAGTGATACGGACAGTTTAATTTTTCTTTCAAAGGACGGTGACCTGGAGCCACCACTCGGACCATATTTAGGCGATCTTATAGATGAAATAGGCGATCAAGTTAGAAGGTGACCAAGTTAGGTACACTGATTGATCTCGTTGACCATCACGTGGTGAACAGAGACAGCGCAAGACACATCCTCGCTCGTACCGATAACATTGTGCGAAATAAAAAACACCTCTCTCTGAAAAACAAATCAGTTGTTAAACATTTCAAAGTCGTGTACAACAAACGTGTGCTACTCACTGATTTCTCAACATTACCTTACGGGTACTGAGATTGTTGTAGGGTATAGATAAATGTATAAATCTAATATGGGGCCAAGTGATGTTACAGGTTTTGATTTCAGACTCCAACGTCCATTCTCATGTGTGGCCATCAAACTCTGGGAAAAACATTTTTTGTAAAGATGTTGAACGCCAATGCTGACAATGTGGTTTGTAATAAAATTGAAAATATTGTGTACATCACGACTGTTGGCAACCTATTTATGATGAGCTGTTGAAGATAAGAGACATCAAATTCATACAAGGAATTCCCCGTGCAATTCAAGGGTCAAGGGTTCAGCCCACCCTATATTTACACCACCTATTTTGGATACTGCAGCATGGCTGGGGTTTTAAATACAAGCTGATGTAAATATGTATTTGTTGCAATATATGTAATTTGATTTGTCTTGGTAGCATCTTGTTTTCCAAAATGTCAATAAAGACATGCAATATATGTAATTTGATTTGTCTTGTTAATTTATTATTGTAGTACATCAATACATCTTTATAAACAACTCCCCTGTTTGTACATGTTGTATACAGTTAAACACATTAGAAATACAAATACACGGTTGTAATTTTTGGACAAATAATGTAACCATGTTATCATTTTTAATCAAATCATCAGAGTATTTACAAATCACATTTTCATAGTCTAAACCTCTTGACATATGATACAGGAAAAAAACACAGTGTTCACTGCATGTAACCGACGTAAAATCTTGCACTTGTTTGGATGAAAATTGTAGGTTTGTACGCATGGTCCTTACAAATTTGTAAATGGATGGCAGAAACACCTTGTTTGGCTTGTTACCAAAACTGTCAAAAAAACATCCGACATGATCCTCTGTTATGTACACAGCCAACCAGTGTTCGCCTGGTAGGTCTGAACTATGAGTATTGATTATCACAGATGACGGTAATTTCTGCACAGGGGTTTTGGGTAATTGATCACACGCTAGCACACCAAGAAAATGAATGTTTGTGGAAATTTTATCCATAATCGCAGACAGCTGAACGGTGTTCATGGTCTCAGTAGTAATCTACTAGAATCTGTCTAGACACATCAATTATACTGTCAAATATGGCATAAACTACCAAATTAATTGGGGATAGCAATTCCACTACATTGCTAGTGTTTGAAAATGCGGCCCGCTTTGTCAGCCAACGATTTTCACCAGCTAGGTGAGTCACGTCCATATGTCCCACTGTGTCCTTGTAAAACAGACCAGCGGAGAAAAGCGATTCCAGGGTGTGACTGTCATAGTTAATTAGACATTCTATGATACTCCGATACGGGTATGTGTTTGAGCTCTGTGAGATCAGCTTGTCCCCAACGAGACATCGCCCTGAGAAAATATGGTGGCTCCCGGGTAGTTTATCAATCCAACACTAGCTCCGTCATCTACAGTATGTCCCTACCATCGGGTCTTGTGATTTTGAGTCTAGTGAATAGAAGTGTGTTGTTTAAGTCGATATAGTCTTCGCCGTTCCCGGCAATAAAAAACTCCAACGGCGCCATGTCAGAGAGGGCTGAAATAGGTGGTACTTCCACATATGTGTTTTTTTCTATCATTGTTTGTGTCATGGGAACCGTGAAACAAAACCAACTCCGATTTGTTACACTCTTCGGACATCCCGTGTATTAGCACCATGATTAGAAGATAGTTTTGCAATTTCTTTTAACCAGGGGTCCTTCACACTGTTTATCCTGGGGCTTCCTTTTCAACACTGATCTTTTCTTGCTCTTTACCTTTTTTTTTTTACACTGCCTGGGGTACACCTCTCTCCAGGGGGGCTTTTCACTGATCACCAGCAAACCGGTAAGACCAGTAGTAAGACCAGCAAACCGGATCCATCCTGACTGCCTTCATTATGATGGGGGTGCATTACATTACAGATAATCTCACCAACAATATTTTTAGCAGCAGTCTTCAGATGTGGTTTGGCAATACTGAATCCTCTTTTCAAAAGTGGTATCACCATTCGAAAAGGCCTCTGAAAAGACCGCCAATACCGGCGCCATACATTGTCGGAGCCCCGGCATATCCTGGGAGTAGACCACCGGCCTCATTTTGATAATAAGCAACATAGCAGTGTGGGTCTGCATATGGGTTAAATGTTTAATATTGTTAACATTGTTTAACAATAACATTGTTTAATATTGTTGTGTTTGTTTCACAGGCCTGAAATGGAGCTTTGCAATCACCTTTCCATACTTAAATGACACGTCGTGGTTCTGATCGGTTTTCACTTCTATGACTATGTCACTGATGTGAGCTTTAGACAAATACGTAGTGTACTTTGTCGTATTTAATTGTGACTATCTTTTTGTTTTCACCGGTTATATGTACACAATTCAACAGAGGCACAAAGTAGTCACCCACAATTTGATACTCTATTATGTCACTATAAACAAAAAGGGAATATTCACCGCCATACAGATCAGCGGATTTATTAGCTAATTTTTTTCCTAGTGTGGCTGGTACCTTGCTAGGGTTGAAAGTAACCCCATCCTTAAACCCTAAAATCAACGCGAGTTTTCCATAGAACATTAGTCATCTCGTGTTGGGTGTCGACATAAATTCTGTTTATGACATCGTCGTAACGGAGTTTTACACCGTATTGCGCAAGGTGGTTGTTGACCTCATGGACTATCACCATAATAGTCGAGTAATACCCGACACGTAGCTTGATTGCCAGCATAGATGTTTTGTTAGTGAGAAAGAATGTACCGTCAACATCTCGAAAAGTTTCCCATGTTCTTGGGTCCTGGAATTCAATTAGACTGACCTCCCAGGCACCCTTCAATATTAACGGTCTCGCGAGTTTAGTTCTGTACTTTGAAATCTTGTTGCCGGGGTACACAGTCTTAGACGAGTTGCACGGCAGCATTACGTAAAACCCTTCAACACTCATAATAACGTTTGCACCAAATGAGACATGTCGTCGAGGAACGTTTTAACACAAAAAGGGCTAAATGTCAATCACGCCTTTTTCGTGAACCCAACTGTTAAGTTTTTGTCCTTTGTATCCTTTACACCATACAATGTTTTACACACAGTATTTTTGTTTTCACTGGTCACATCTACAGGTCTCATCCTGATACTTCGATGATAACTATTGTTGTAGGAAGTGAGTAAATCTGGCAAAACATTTATATACCGCTTTGAATTGACCGCTGTTAGATAACGCCACATTCTACCCTTAATAGTTCTATTGAAGCATTCAACCACACTGGCCTTGAGTTCGCTCCCTGTGGCAAAATGATGAATACCATATTTACACAACACATTTTGAAAGTGTTTGTTGAAAAACTCTTTTCCGAGATCAGTCTGTAGCTTTTGAGGCACACGTCCTTCCTTGAGAATAGATTCAAATGCTCTAGACACTTCTGGCCCCATCTTGTTTTTTAACACACGTGCCCACGCATATTTACTAAAAACATCTATGCATGTCAACATGTATTTGAAGTCATCATTCTCCTTTATGTACATAGTCATGTAGACCAGGTCAGCTTCAAACTGCATGTCTATATCATACACCACAACCCAATTCCTCGCGTAGTGAAGTTGTGAAGTGTATAGCTATCCTCTCCGGATAACCACTCAGAAACCTGCTTGTCAGACAAACGTACCCCCATGTCTTTAAACACAGCCTCTTTTAATCTTGTTTTAACACCAAAAGAACCCTCACTGGAGGGTGTATAGTACGCGGATTTTAGAAGCTCTGTCATGTTACCAATCATTCAAATAATGACATAGTCTCTTCCAATATCACAGTATTTATGTATTTTATTTTTACAACAAGAATACACACACACACACAAACGTTGGACTAGCAAGATTTTAAAAAGTCTAAATTTAAACACATGTATCAAAGTTTTTCCAGAGATAAACCACTTTTAGGTCTTGTATGACTTTCTTCACATCATTATCTTCACTATCATTTACAATCGTCTATTTACCAATACACATGTACATGTAATCCCTAGGACTGCTTTCATGATGGTTAGCAAATATGTAGTAACACTTTTGCGGTATTACACTGTCCCATGCTGCACTATAGACAACATCCAGGCAAGGAACTTCTAGATCGCTCCAAACTTTATTCCTGAACAATTTCCAGTTTTTGGCACAGAATGATATGTGTTGTGTGTCGTCTGTAAATGACCCCCAACCTGATTCTACAGTGTATAATTTAACACTGCATTCTTCTTTGTTGAAGAATTTTTCTTTAGAACCCCTTTAGAACCTAAATATGCTAAGGGAGGGTCATTTGTATTAGTAACAAATGAGGACCGACTTTGTCAGCACTTTCAAAACACCCCCCTCAACAAGGATTCTGACAAGGACCGGCTGTTTGACCCCCGCACCCTACACCCCATTCAAAATGACAAACAGGACGCAAATCTATTTGGTTGACTGTTTACAGAATGTGTAGTGTTATTTTCTGAGCACAACAGCACCCCCATACAGGGATTCTGACAAAGAGGAACTGTTTGACCACCCTCCCTACACCCCATTCAAAATGACAAACAGGGGACACAAATCGATTGATCGACACCCTGGTAAGGGAGGTTTAGGATCTGAACACACACTCACCCCCCCCATACTGTGTAGCACACAGGTACATAAATCACTTTGATTGACACCCCGGTAAGGGAGGGGCAGGGGCCAAAATCACAGGGGTCATCAATCATTTTGATTGAGAGTTTGACAGAAAGTGTAGGATATATACTACTAGCACTGATATACAGAATATTAAATGACATACAGAATATATACTTTATGTAATAGTCTCACTGAACGATTCCACACTGCACCACCAGAGGTCCCCATCTTTACTGCACCTGTATCTTCTTCATTACTTCTTGCAGCGTATACTCACTGGCCACTTAAATAGGAACACCTGTACACCTGCTCATTTATGCAGGTATCCAATCATTCAGTCATAAGGCAGCAGCACAACGCATAAAATCATGCACATACATCTTGACCATTAGGTTGTTGGTACCAGAAGGGCTGAGTATTTCAAAAACTGATCTCCTGGGATATTCACACATAAAAGTGTCTCATTAACTTCAAGAAAAAAAGAAAAAAAGAGGCTGGTTAAGGAATGACTATATAGGCTAAAGTTTCTATAATGTAATCAATAACAGGAACTAACTTGTAGAAAACCTTCTGGCTGTTAGCATTGCCTACAGCCATGGCCAAAAGTTTTGAGAATGACACAAGTATTGGTTTTCACAAAGTTGGCTGCTTCAGTGTTTTTAGACCATTTTGTCAGATGTTCTATGCTATACCGAAGTATAATTACAAGCATTTCATAAGTGTCAAAGGCTTTTACTGACAATTACATTATGTTTAGGCAAAGAGTCAATATTTGCAATGTTGGCACTTCTTTTTCAAGACCTCTACAATTCGCACTAGTATGCTGTCAATCAACTTCTAGGCCAAATCCTTATTGATGGCAGCCCATTCTTGCATAATCAATTTTTAGAGATAGTCAGAATTTGTGGGTTTTTGTTTGTCCACCCGCCTCTTGAGAATTAACCTCAAGTTCTCAATGGGATTAAGGTCTGGGGAGTTTCCTGGCCATGGACCCAAAATTTCCATGTTTTGTTCCCCGAGCCACTTAGTTATCATTTTTGCCTTATCTGCCATAAGTGCTCCATCATGCTGGAAAAGGCATTGTTTGTCACTAAACTGTTCTTGGATGGTTGAGAGAAGTTTCTCTCTAAGGATGTTTTGGAACCATTCATTATTCATAGCTGTGTTCTTAAGCAAAATTGAGAGTGAGCCCACTCCCTTGGCTGAGAAGCAATCCCACCATGAATGGTCTCAGGATGCTTTACTGTTGGCATGACACAGAACTGATGGTAGTGCTCACCTTATCTTCTCTGGACAATCTCCCAGTCCTCAGCAGTCCAATCCCTGTACCTTTTGCAGAATGTCAGTCTGTCCCTGATGTTTTTCTTGGAGAGAAGTGGCTTCTTTGCTGCCCTTCTTGAGACCAGGCTATTCTACAAAAGTCTTCGCCTCACTTTGCATGCACATGCACTCATATCACTTTATGCTGCCATTCCTGAGCAAGCTCTGCACTGGTGGTGCCCGGATCCCATAGCTGAATTGACTTTAGGGGACGCTCCTGGCACTTGCTGTACTTTCCTGGGCACCCTCCAGCCTTCTTCACAACAATTGAACCTTTCTCCTTGTTGTCTTTCACCTGTGTTAACGAGAGAATCACTGAAATGATGTCAGAAGGTCCTTTTGTGGCAGGACTGAAATGCAGTGGAAATTGTTTTTTTTGGGGGGAGGGGGGGATTAAGTTCATTTTCATGTCAAAGAGGGACTTTGCAAATAATTGCAATTCATCTGATCACTCTTCATAACATTCTGGAGTACATGCAAATTGCCATCATAAAAACTGAGGTAGCAGACTTTGTGATAATTAATATTTTTGTTATTCTCAAAACTTTTGGCCCTTGCTGTACACTTAGGACTCTTTCTATAAATGTTAAATAAATGTCTCCTAACAGAAAACGATCCTAATATCAATGATTCCATTTTTAAATCAGTTTATGTGTGCCTTACGAGTCCCTCTGAATGCAGTTACTTTAGAAACAATAACATTTACAGAATTTCTGAAAGGCCATTAATTTTCTTGGGATCTCAAGACAATAACAGTTGGTTTCTCAATCATAATTTATTTTTCTTGCGATCTCATAACAAGCTTATTTTTCTAGATCATGCAGCATTACATCACTCTTGCAAGTGCCAGTGGCACAACCGTGATTCTGCAGTAATTACATCATATTTCCTAAGATTTTCATAACCATGTGATGATCACATCTCAAGACATCTTCATAGACACCAGAATATGGCTCAACTGAAGCCATGATCGCAAATTTTAGGCATACATATTTTCGTCAGGAAAGTCTAGCCAATGATAAGGACCTAACTTGCTTCCAGGTTACAACAGTGTAATTCAGAAATTCTCCATTGAAATATATTTCATCATTACTGTTAATCTTCATTCATCTTCATGATTTCAGTTCATTAGTTTAATAAATAACAAATAGAAAAATTATATTCATTAATTTACACTTCCAAATATTTTGAAAAAGGAACAATTATTAATTATATGTTGATTAAAGCAAAAATCATAAAAATCACTCATTTTATATTTTTTCCCATCAGTTTAAAAATATAATTACAAATGTATAAATGTATAAACTCACAGGTATACAACAAAAAGGACTGCAAAGAATACATATGAATGAGTGGCAATTGTGCATAGGGGGAAAAAGATCTGTACTTTGTTACTATGTGGTTTGCAAGCCCATCCATATACATTGTGTGCTTGTGAAGCAACATTGATATTCATAATATAGATGGTGCTGCAAATAACTTTCGAACATTTTTTCTGTGAACGAGTTAAATAGTGTCATAAGTCAGTTATTTCCACTGGAGCCCCACTGACAAAAATTGCAGTTTGGAAGAACTGCAATATGCCATGCCTGGATTTGACCACTGTAGTGGTCAACCTTTTTACCTCAGGCTAACAATTAAATGAGACACAAACAGACCTCTTGGCAGAAGTGAGTGGTGAAGCCATCTTCAGCAGACTCCGCAAACTCTGTCCACGGCTCCCTTTCTCTGGTGCAGAATGCAAAAGGCATTGCTGTGGGCAAAAACAAAAACAAATCTTATGGTGGATGAATCCAATTCAACACAAAGATACAGATAGACGGACATCTGCTTTAGTGATGCCTGAGAGAAATTGTTTGAAAAAGTTATATGAGTGAAAAAAAAAAAAACACTCATCCTATCATCTGAAGATCTCTATGCAGACACCTGAGCATGACACCCATATGTGCTTGTCGAACATTTGTAACACTACAGCATAAAAAGAACATCTAAACAGTCATGTGGCTCCAACTTTGTGGCAAAATTTTAGAGAAGGCCCCAAATGGTGTGTTTGTGTAAGCATGTATACACACACACATATATACGTACATATACATACATACACATATATATGCATGCTATCAAGTGTCGTCCCCATGACATTTGGGGACCTCTGGTTTTGGTCCACTAGGTAAGTTTTTGTGCAGAAAGTTTTGTGGACTTTATGAATGTTGCAGACAAGTCCTATAAAGGTATTTAAACAACATTGTGTTTATAACATTTGGAGTACATTCAGCGGATGTCTAATTTTGGTCCAATTCATAACGTTAGGTGTCAGTTGTGAGGACATTTTGTGGACTTTATGAATGTTAAAGACAGGTCTTATATAGGTCTTTCTTTCTAGGAGTACATTCAGTGGATGTCTAATTTTGGTCCAGTGCATAGCATTAGGCACTATATA
>JAQQZU010024894.1:0-10422 GCA_030068025.1 Parauchenoglanis punctatus | reverse complement strand
CACTTTTAGTTCTGTTGAATTTAATAGCTTATGCGAAACATAAACGTGACTAAATACGTTATTGTCAGTAAACATATAAGTGTCTATTTCTCAGAGTTTCTATGTGATGTAGTAAAACCAAAACTATATTTGTGCATACCTGTCACAATCAGCAAAAACTTTTCAGGAAGCAAGACTTTTCAAAAAGCTTGTTGTGCAGTGATCTCAGACCAGTTGTATGAACATATACTTTTCTGTCTTTAATGTAAGTTGTAAAATGGCTACATAATGGTCAATAGTAAATCAACATATAGACAAACAGGACCCCAAAGACGATGCTGATTTTATTTAAATCTTGAAATAAATTGGACAAGGACATTTAGTAAGGGTCCTGCATGCACAATAAGCATAGGATTATAAACTTTGTATTTTAAACTAGATTTTTCAGCCTCATCACTATTTATGGCTTCTGAACATTATGAATGATTACCAGGATGACAATGTTTTCAACTTTTCTGTACTAACAAAAAATTAATAAATAAAACCAATATCCTGAAATTGGTAAAAGTTTGTGACCCATCTACCCTTAAGTTTTGTTGACTGACACTAACTTCACTAGATGCAGTTACCACAGGAGGCTAATGCTAGGTAGCAAAATTAGCTAACTGGAATCTCCTCCTGATGCTTGTATTAAAAAAGTGAGTTATCAAGTTTTTTGTTTACAAAAATTATGGGTCTTATTGGCAAGTCACCAAACTAAACAAAAAGCTCCTAGTCACAATTTGGCACTCAGCTGGTGGATGGAGTTCTGGATTCTCAGATTGAAGCAGGAGTAATCTTCTTGATTCACCTTTACCAATGACTGGACAGCCCTTTTCAGGGTCCATACTGCTCCTCCCAGGAACAGGGCTAGATAAGGTGACCTAAAATTGTCTGCTTCACATACCTCTTGGCTGGACTACCACATCCAGCGTTATCTTCTCCATGCAGTCATTTTAAATGTATTATTTAAAGAAATGTCTTTTAAATGTGCTTCAATGCAACTTAGAAAGTATGCTTTATTGAATGTTTCTTTGCACATTCATGCAAAATTAAATCAAAGTATATTTAATGGTCAGATCAAGTAAATGTTATTTAATAAGTAATTTATTTACTATTTATGCAATAGTGCAGTTTCTTACTATAATAATTAATATATAATGTAAGTTTAAACACATTTTAAAAGTATGCATTGTTTATATTATTAGTTTATTAATAATAATCTTCAGCATTATTAAAAAAAAAAAAAAAAAAAAAAAAATATGTATGTATGTATGTATGTATGTATGTATAAATAAAATCCTCCTCTCACCTCCTCTACTCTATACGGGGGGTCGTATGTGTCTTCCTCGGGTCCTCTACCAGAGAACTGCACATTTGTGGAAAGAGACCTCAGTTGTTGTGCCTGGAATCTGTTGGAGCCAATCCCCATGTTTGGAAGTCATAGCCCCTAATGCTCCTATTACCACTGGAATCACTTTGGACCTCCACATCTGTTCCAGTTGTTCACTTAGGCCTTGGTACTTTTTGATCTTCTCATGCTCCTTCTTCCTGATGTTACTGTCAACTGGGATTGCCATATCGATCACAACTGCTGTTTCAGAATCAGAGAAACCAGGAAACAGAAGCATGGTCAAATCCAGTAAAACAATCATGACTAAATAACAACGGCATTTGTTACTTAGGCATAGAACACACTGAGACAAACTATTGCTTTGCCAATATGCCAATATGCCAATATGGAACTGGTGTCCATAGCTGGTTTCTCCAGCGGCACAACAAGGCAGCTCCTTGGGAGAGGACCAGTGCCCAACGTCACAATTTTAGTTTCGAGATAGAATGTTAAAGAAATGAACAAAACCATTTGAAAAAAAAAAGTATGCACAGTGCATACAGGATTATGGCTGCAAGCATCAGTGGTCATAATAATTAATTAATGGATTAATTTTATTTGCTTTTTAATGTGTATAATGATTTTATGAGTATGAGAAGTGGAAAAGTTGATCATTCTTTTCACTGTGATGGGGAAACAACAGTCTTGAGGTCTCCCTCTAAAATTATGAGTCCAGTCCATGCCACTCTAGTCCGAGTCCAACTCAAGATTGAGTAGAATTGCTTTTTTTGAGACGAGACCCATTATGTGAAAAAGTGATCTCAAGAACAGACTCAAGTATTACAACACTACCATTGTTATCTAATATTGGATTATCTGGTGACCTGGCTAGTCAATATATGTATGCCAAAATCAGTTAAAATTTATCTATACAAAAAATTAAACCAATTGTTATATAATACATATAATCCCATGTTTTCCATTTGAGGTGGCCAGGGTCTCATGCTCAAAACTATTGAGAAAAAATAGACATATATCTTGTTTAATAATAAACTATAAAAATAATAATAATAAAATAATAATAATAAAAGTCAATAAAAAATCCCACATATTATCCCTTTTCTGACTTACAAGTCAGACAGACAACATTTTTCCAATACTTTGATTTTTATTATCCAATACTTTGATATATATATATATAATTGTTTATATAAAAGTGCATCAAATTATATTATATCTTTAAAAAGCTGAAAGATGTATGTAGATGGTTTGGTTACCTATGAACCTTCAAATGTGCCCTACCCTTTTGACAATCAATTTGTGCTCTCATCTCTGTGTTCTTTAAGCGCTTAAATCGCTTCCTAGAAAATTTCAAGCTTCTACGGCACCTGGAAATGAATTTATAAGGCAAACTCGTATGCAGATGGGTGTATCACTCATGGTTTTCATGTGTTTTCAATGATAAATGATATCAAATATGATTGTTTATATAAAATTGTATAAAATAATAAAATAATAAAAAGTCAAAAAGATATAAATAACTTGCGTGACAAGCTATTAGCATTTATATTTGCTACAGAATACCCCTTTTTTCATCACATCCTTTTGTGCTATCACATGGGTGTGCATTAGAGCTAAAAACCCTAAAGAGAGAATTCCAAGCCTATATATCACTTGGAAATCCATTTAACAGGTAAACTTTATGTGCAGATGGGTGTATCACTCAAAAGTGATGTCTTTCATAGGTTTATAATGAAATATGACATGAAATATTTGTATTGATATAAAATGAATATGAACCATTAAAATGGCAAAAATGTGTATTTTACTACCCATTATTACATCAAATCCATGTGTACTAACGCCTCTGTGGGTTTAAGATGTTAAAAATGCTATAGAGAGCATTTATCAAATATGAGCATTCAAGGATCTATGGCGCCTGGGAAAGCATTTTTCAGACAAATGCTTATTTGCAAACAGGTTTATCATACAAGCGATGTTTTTTATATGGGTATGACAAAAAAATTATACCATATATAATTGTTGGTTTTATATTGTTTTATTATAAAACATTATATTATATATAATGATAACGATAATTATTAATAATTTACATTATATAAATTATATTTGTTATATTATTATATAATTGTTGATAATACATAAAACCACTACCGCCAAAAGCATGCTGATGTTGTAACAGGAAGCGTGGAGGAGGTCCCAGTCTGTCTTCCAATACATCTTGCATTGAAGCCTCTGATTGGGCAGACAAGTGGTGATCCTCCTCCTTGTCGGGGGTTGTTGCATGAG
The DNA here is from genome assembly GCA_030068025.1 of Parauchenoglanis punctatus. Classification (NCBI taxonomy): domain Eukaryota; kingdom Metazoa; phylum Chordata; class Actinopteri; order Siluriformes; family Auchenoglanididae; genus Parauchenoglanis; species Parauchenoglanis punctatus. Next base: position 6,761 of record JAQQZU010024894.1, on the reverse strand, counting down.
ATTTTGTTCACCTGCTGGTAGGTGGAAGATACATTCGTGGTCCTGTTAGCCCATAGCTAGTAATTATATGACTTTTTGGCTTCCTTTATTGAGTGTGTAGCAGTGATCCAGAGTATTTGCTCCCCTGGTTGCATGTGTGACATTCTAATAAAAATTTGTGAAATGTTTGAAATTTGTGCTGGTAAACCCCCATTAGATTTACCAGAATCAACTGTTCAGTCCATGCGTAGCACAAAATGAGACTCTGAAGGTGTTCATCAATTGGTTGGGGATCTCAGGAGATCCAGGGCTCCGTAATGCAGAAAACATTGCAGTCTCCATAGTCACGTAGGTACTTGATCCTGGCTCAAATTTTTACTTAATGATTGGATGTTTGCGAGTAAGGTACAGCAATGGTGGCTGGTGCGCTCTTTTCCTCAGTCCGTGGTGGAGCCCAGCACATGTCTCCTGGTGTTTCTTTGTTTTTCTCCTGGGGGTTCCCTGCCGTGTCTATTGTTTTGGTTGGTGTCATGTAGTATCTCTGTCGGCCATGATAATGACACAAAATATCCCAGAGCAGTCATGAGTGAGCTGTCTCCCATTAGTCCATTAGTGTTGTTCTATCATAACTAATCAGGTTTCTTGATTTGTGCATAATTGTACAAAAAAGTGTATAATAAAGAGATTAAAGAAAACAGACAGAAAGAGATGGTAAACAATGGAGCAACCAGGCAAGGTGTCTAGTCAATGCTGCACCTTTTCTGGATATTACCTCACCATGAGATCTAGTATAGAGGGAGAACAGAATAGGACCAAGTACCGAGCTCTGAGGGATGCCAGTGTAGAGCCTGTGTGGAGCAGATGTGGATCCCTTCCATGTCATATGATATGACTGACCTTTAAGGTAGGAAGCAAGTTGTTGCCATGCTGAGCCACAAATTCCAATACTCATAAGGATGGAAAAGAGAGTCTTGTGGTTGACGGTGTCAAATTCTGCTGAAAGGTCGAGGAGGACTGACAGTTTGACTCATATAGCAGATTGTAGCTTCTCAGTAACATCCATAAGGGTAGACTCTGCGGAATGCTATGCCCCACATCCAATAGCCAAGGAAAAGGGTGAGACTTCTTCCTGGGTTCGAACATAGTGGGCACAGGAGATCCATAGATGATGAAAGTGAAGAGAGGAGAGTGCCAGTAGCTAATTCCAGTGGAATGGAGGAAAAAGAGTCATGGGCTGGAAGGTATGATAGGGCACAGTAAGCAACAGATAAAGGGGAGATAGAGTGGAGGTTTTGCTGAGTGGAAGAGAAATACACACAGTATGCTTAGGTTCTTTTATAGCTATGTGTTGACCATACAAACATAATCACAAGAAAATTAGTCTCAGAAAGTTTTGTGTTAAAAATCATATTGTACTATGTTAACAGAAATATTTTATAAATCATACTTGTTAAACTTTATCTCTTGCACCACTGATTGACTTATTGAATAATTTCCATTTCAATGTGTCACATGTAACCACATTTTGAATTATGTTTAAATCACATTGAAGAATTAGAGATCATGCGTATTAGTATGTAAGCATATAGAAAAGAATCACTGAATCATTGATTATGAATTGCAATTGAGCACACTGAAAATTCTTACATGATTGTATTTTTATCTAACTTAATATTAGGCATGATTACATTATTTTTGATACTTTAATTTTTAATGATTCTTTGAATGTTTGTGAAATAAGGATGGAGTCAAATGATGCTGAAGGTCAGTCATGTCTGCTGGTTGTGTGCCACCAATAAAGTTGCCTTCCACACTATATCAACTCCAAGACAACTTAACTCTTGAGGGAGTGAGGATTACTGGTGATCATATGTGATCTAGTAATCTGGTTCAGTGTAGGTGGTTTGAGCAGACAAGCTATGCCCTAGTATCTGTTATAACTACTGTAGCAAAAAATGACAAAGTGGTACTTAAAAAAAAAGAAAAAATGAAAATGTCCTATATGACCATTAAAGAGGAGTTGGAATACATGTGCATTCTAAACTTTTCAGCAAACCTACTCCACAAACAACAGAAACAAGTAATTGGTAGGTAATAAACAAGTAAGCTCATTTTATCACTACTACCAACTCCAAGACAGCTTAATTATTGAGTGAGTGAGAGTTAATGGTGATCATATGTGCTTGGGAACTAGTAATTTGACTCAGGGTAGGTGACTTGAGCAGACAAACTCTCCCCTGATATATTTTATAGCTCTTGTAGCAAAAAATGACAAAGTACTTTAAAAAAAGTGAACATTTCCTATAAAACCATTAAAGGAGAAATGGAGTAGATTGTTTTGAATGAGTAGATTGAGAACATTGTTCAATGCCATTTTATATTTCGTGGGTATTTTCTACCACATGTAGAAAAACACGACTTCAGTTTAAGGATTTTGTACTATTTGTACAATTAATTCTAAGGTATCGTCAAACATTATGGCCCTGTTTGACTGCACAAGCTCTTTCCCCAGATCCTGTACCACATTCATACTCCCAGTGCTTGCAAAATTCACATACTGTCTTATCTCCATGTTATTAAACGTACTATGGGTTATGACACACAGTTCAGAATCATATGTTTATGATGAATGATGATATAAAAGAACATTATTTACTTAGTAAATACAATTTTGTTTCATTTATTAAGGAAAAGCTTACATAAGTGAAAGTTTGCATTAGACAGTATTACTTTCATATTCATGTGCTTAATAACAATATCTTGGAAAAAAAATGTAGGAAGGCATTATTCTTGAAATATGCATCAAGAGTGAGGTTGCTAATCAAAATAACTTGTTTTAAAACTATTATAGGTATACCGTGAGTTACAAGACGCTTGGAACTTCGAAAAACTGTTTTTCAGACAATCGCATTCTTTCGCATGACTTTTCATTGGAACTTTTCATGTTTTTGACATAAAAAAAACATTAATTATTTTGAAAATACAATTTTATTACGTTTATTATGGAAAAGCTTATATAAATTATTGTTTTCATTAGACAGTATTACTTTCATATTCCAGAAAAAGACATCTTCACAAATAATCTTTTTAGTTATTATTCATGAACTATGTATATACAGAAAGGTTTCTTATCAAGACAATTTGTGGTAACAGGATTATGCGTGTTACGCACTGTGACACGTTGTAGTGGTTAGGTCGGACACAAGCGCAGGTAGACAACATCCGTAAAATAAACGTATTTATTAAACACACAATGGCAGAGGTACAAAGACAGCAGGCAGAAGGAATAATCCACAATGCGGAAATAGGTCAGTCGATTGACAAACAGAGCAACACAGATAATCCACTGAGAGGTAGTCAATAAACACAAGCAGACTCAAAACACAATAAATCAAACATGGGAAATAAGCGCTCGGCAGACAACACGGGGTTGAGTTCAATGCTTCGCAAAGTCAAAACGCATACAGCAGTCAAATTTGAAGCACATAAGGTAGTCCTTTTAAACATGGCTAATTAGTCTGTTGATGAGATGCACCTGTTTGCACCTGATGCACATTGACAGTCCTCATTGCTGGGAGCAGGTGCTCTCCGGAACTGTAGTCTGTGTAGTTTCCATTGACGTTTGGAAGTGCATACTTCCGCTTTGAAAGTAACGGAGCAAGAGGAAACATCCCCCAAAGGCTCTACTACCGGAGCGCCCAATGAGATTGCTTCTCGGGGGACCTGGACCTGTAGGGGCAGGCTTATCGCTGGTTTCTACCACACCAATTTTTTGCCACGATGAGGGCGTGAGTAGAAACTCAGGCAGGAACTCAGGTAAGAACTTGGGAATAGAAGCAGGTTTGGCTGGGCACACTGGAACAGGAGCAGGCTCAATGAGCACAGCAGGGACAGGAGCTGGTTTTGTGAGCACGGCAGGAACAGGAGCAGGTTCAGAGAGTTGTGCGGGAACCGGAGCAGGCTCAGAGAGTGCGACTGGTACTTGAACAGGCTTGGAGAGTGAGACTGGGGCTTGAGCAGGCTCAGAGAGCACGGCTGGGGCTTGCGCTGTGACTTGAGCTGTGACAGGAACTTGCGCTGTGACTTGAGCTGTGACAGGAACTTGTGCTGTGACTTGAGCTGTGACAGGAACTTGTGCTGTCTCAGTGAGTGCGGAATCAGGCGCTGAGATTTATGCGGGAACAGGTGCTGAGATTTGAGCTGGAAAAAGTGCTGTGACAATGACTGGAACGGGAGTGGGTTCCATGACTTTTACAGTCTCTGTGACCTCGACGGGAACAGTCTCTGTGACCTCGATGGAAACAGTCGCTGAGGCCTGAGCTTTAACTGTTACTGGAACATGGGTGAGAGCGAGCTTTGTGCCTTGTACTCTCACTGGAACAGGATCAGGAACAGACTCTGTGACTTGAGCTGTGAGTGCTACTGGAACCGGAACTGGAACAGAAGCAGATTCCATGACAGTGACAGGCCCTGTAGCCTGAACAGGAGCAGGAGCAGGAACTTCAACAGTTATAGAGGCTTGGACCAGAATGGGTGCTTTAGCTTGGGTTGCAACTGGTTCAGTAGCTTGGGATAGAATGTGTTCAGTAGCTTGAAACATGTTCAGTAGTTTGGGCTGGAGCAGGCTCTATGATGTGTACTTGTACTGGAGCAGGCTCTGTGATGTGTACTTGTACTGGAGCAGGCTCTGTAATGTGTACTTGTACTGGAGTAAGCTCTGTGATGTGTACTTGTACTGGAACAGGTTCTGTGACGTGTACAGACTTGGGTTCAGGTGAACTTTTGGTCACATGCTCAGGCAGAGCTTTTTCCCCCGGCGCTGTTTTGGATTCTGGCTCGGACTTGGACTTATACACTGGTGTGGACTTGAACTTGGACTCCGGTGCGGACTTGGAACTGGTAACCTCCTTTTCGGACAGTTTAGGGGGCTCAGGAGCGATAGGCTCTTCTTCGGCCATTAGAGGGATCTTAGGAGCAGAAACCTCCTTTTCGGCCATTTGAGGGAGCTCGGGAGCAGTTGCCTCATTCTTTGCCTCTGGAGCAATCTTGGGAGCGGTTGCCTCTTCTTCGGCCATTAGAGGGAGCTTAGGAGCAGAAGCCTCTTTTTCGGCTCTTAGAGGGATCTCGGGAGTGATTGCCTCCTTTTTTGCCTCTGAAGGGGGCTCTGGAGCGGTTGTCTCCTTTTTGGAATCTGGAGGTTGTTCTGGAGCAGTTGCCTCCTTTTTAATCTCCATGTAGATCCACTTTAGCATGGCACCGAAGGTAATGGGGTTCTGCATACAGTGATGATCTGTGATGAGGAGATATCTAGCCCACCGTAGTGCTGGGCCCATGAGCCAATGAACCATACATCTAACCTGTATGTGGTCAGCGGGTTTAGGTCCTAACAAGTCCCCAAAAAAAAATTCCACACCATCATAAGGTGCAGAAGTGTCTATCCCTAGTCTCTGCAGAAAAAAGGTAGACATGGTGTGCATGCAGACATGCTCCGCTCACAAGCAGAGTCAAAACACCATAAATCAAACATAAAAATAAGTGCTCAGCAGACAACACGGGGTTGAGTTCAATGCTTCGCAAAGTCAAAACGCATACAGCAGTCATTTTAAACACGGCTAATTAGTCAATTGATAAGATGCATCTGTCTCCCATTGACAGTAATCATGGTGGGAGCAGGTGCTCACGGGAACTGTAGTTCGTGTAGTTTCCATCGACATTCGGAAGTGCACGCTTCCGCTTTGAGAGCGAAGGAGCAAGAAGAAACACCGCGTGCATGGCTGAGTCTTCAAAGCACGCGATGTGGAGCAGGTCATGACACACTGAAAATGCTATAGCGAGAGTTACAAGGCAATAGGAGCTGTTAGGAAGGTTGTTTTTCCAGACAATCGCATATTTTCACATGTATGAAGACTGTCACTTTTCATTTGTTTATGATGTAGGATGATATCACATTAGATTAATTATATTGTAAATATATTTTATTTACCTTAATTAGAAAAGGTTTTATTAACCCTTGAGGCACCTTGGGACCCAAATGGGTCCTTTTTGTTTATTTTATTTTTTTTTAATTCTCAATATCTCTGTCGGTTTAAAGGCTAATTGTTTAAAACTTGGCCAGGATTGTTTTTTTATTATTATTTTTAAAATTCCATGATCCCCTCTGTTGCAACCTGACCATTTTGGGCCCATTGAGTCCCATTACAACCACATGTTTTTGACATACTGTAATCCTTATATATTATAATGGTTTTCCCATGAATACCTAATGAATCTAAGCCTCTACCTTCAAAATACAGGGAAAACAGGTTTTAGGTGTAATGACCCCCATAAACCACTATTGGGAGCAGAGCTTCATCACATAAAGTTTCAGTGGAGACCTGGTTCTCTTACTTTGCAAAATGCATGGGATTGACATAAAAGAGTGGTGTGAATGTGGGTGAGAATATGTTTTATCTGTGTGTGTGTGTGTGTGTGTGTGTGGGAGAGAGAGAGAGAGAGAGACATTCAAGTCATCAAAGGCCAAATGGGCTCTGTATGGAGTGCCGTTCAGGAAAAAACTCATACCTACTGTGTGCATATAGCTCAGTTTATTGGGAGACTAATGGGTTTCATTGCAGATGCACTGGTTTTGAACCATACTGGTTCACTAGTACATATAATGGTTTTGGTTCATGCATACTAGATCTTAAACATATTGGTTCATATACTATGGTTAATATATATTGGTTCATGTACATATATATCGGTTTATATATGTTGATTAATACAAACTGGTTCATATGCAT
>JAQQZU010024893.1:0-10423 GCA_030068025.1 Parauchenoglanis punctatus | reverse complement strand
GAGAAAAAACACGTTCTCCAAAGAGAAAGAAGAAAAAAGAAAACGTAACAGAAGGAAAAAAGTAAAAAACACTGCAAGAAAATCTTCCTTCCCTTTGCCACCTATCTTCCTTCCCTTGGCCATCAAGCATCCCAATTTATCCAGATCGTATGACATACTGATGTCCTCACTGTCAAGTCTAGTGAGGTAGATCAGTGAGTCAATGTCCTGTTTACTCTTGGCATACAACTTGATGTCATCGATGTACAGGAGGTGGCTGATGGTTACACCCCTTCTGAACTCGTATTCATATTCACTTGTTGTGATGATGTGGCTGAGGAGGTTCAGGCCTCACTTTGGTATATACAGCACTTTATGATGACTTTGGAATGCAGTGGCTTTCGAATTGGCTTCCAGTGTTGTCTTCCATAGCTGCACTGAGTTCTTTATGAAGCTTATCATTGCCTTGTTAGCATTGTATAGTGCCAAGCATTCCAGCATCATTGTGTGGGGCATCGAATCGCAGACCTTCTTGTAGTCAATCCAGGCTGTGCTCAGGTTGGTCTGCCTAGTCTTAGAGTCTTGGGTGAATTCTCTATCAACCAATTGCTCGTGCTTTGACCCTCTGGTGTTGGCTCTAACTCCTTTCTGAGCTTCACTCATGTACTGACCCCTGTGGCTACCTAACTTATCTGCTATGAGCTTCCATGTTGTGGAGAAGCAGGATATTGGCCTGTATTTGGATGGTAGTGTACCCTTCTGGGGATCTTTCATGATCAAAATTGTCCGATCCTGTGTTCAGTGATGATGGTGGTGGGAATATTGAGAAGCACACTGTTAACTTCTGTGAGCATTACTTCTGAAGGAACCTTGGCAGTTAGCCAAGGGTGTCGCACCCAAGGATTGACTGTATGTAGTTGGGCCTCAATCGTCATCCTCAGTTCAATGGATTCTGGTGTCATAACTGGTGGCGGAGTGTCATGTAGTTCTTCTATACTTGTCTGTGCTGGAACTGCTCATCATTTCCATCATCTGTACTGTTCCCAATCTGTGGTTGTAATCTTTCAACTTCCAGCTGTGAGGGTAGCTTCCTTCTATTGATGTTAGAGCATTGGGCCAAGAGCTGCTTCTCAGTCAGTGTGGATGTTGGTCTTCTGGTCATCCATAGTTCCCACAGTTGGTGCACATAGCTTCTCTCCTTTGGCTCATTGGTAGGCCATTAAATAGGCCATCCCACAACTTTGTTCTTGGAAATACTGTTCTGATTTGCAGCCTGAATCCATGCAAGGGTGGTGAAGCTGCTTATGGTCCACCCTACACTGTGATATCTGTGACATGGATGCTGCTCTCACTGACCGCAATGGATACACACCAGTCACATCAAGAGGGGCCCTACAGCAATTAAGCAGTCCTTAGGGGACCTCATCTCTTCTCACCTTTACACATGCACATATAGGAAGTTTTGTATTAGCTGATTCCACCATATACAAAAGCCTGTTCCATTTAATTAAGTTTGACTCTTGACTTAAGTTTGACTCTCGACACACTGGCTGTGTGAGATCTGCCCTCTATGCCCCTATCCTTTCGGTGGTGAACACAATCAGTGGTATTTAGCCTCTAGGACCTGCTTTGTATGTTGTTTGCTTACAAGTTTTGTTCTCGTCATTGTTTCCCCGATGGCGATGTCTCTTGCCTTTTAGCTGTAATGATCATGTATCATTGTTCTACTGTGAGACTACTCACGACCAATATAACTTAAGAGAGGTGTGCTAAAGACTCCATAAGGAATCTAAGAGTGGAGTGTTACAAGAGGCACACCTCAACACGTGCTCTGCACACTCTGTATGAGTCATGTTCATGAGCACATCATGTCCTACTCACATGTACCTCTTGTACATCATTGTTGTTTATTTCAATCTTATCACATATTGCTCACATTGTCTGACCACTGTAGCTAATTTTATTGGGCAGATTCCTGTATGTTTACTGAACTGATCTTAAAAAGCCAATGTAATATGATTAATTTGTTTGTTATGTGCCAATCACAACCTAACACATATCTTTTGTTCTATATAAACTTTTGAATTGTAAACATTAAACAAAGAGCCGAGGACTTAATCATTCTGTGTGTGACTCATCCTTGACTCTTCCCTGTGCGCAGACAGAGAGAGTGCAGTGGAAAGTACACCCAGGGTGGGTCTCCTCTATTCAGTCCTTGTCACCTCTTAACACTTTGAATTAATTAGTTCATTTTCTCGAATTTAAAAAATAACTAGTTAAACTGAATCATTTTCAGTGACTTTGCCTTACCGCTTTCTACCTTCTTTTTAGCTTAGGTGTTGTTTTTACTATCTAACACCCCAGCAGTTGGTTGCCTCACACCTTAATTTATGCACCTCATTTTTTTAGCCAAGATGCTTGTGGTTTTTACATCTCCACTTGTGCCCTTCTGTTTTCAGCTGAACTATTCTGAAAATTCTTCCATCATGTTCTGCAATGGCCATTATTTCTTTAGTTCAATCTTCTTCTTAATTCATTAGCTAAAAATACTGTATTTGACCTGTCATATCCAGACCTGACTTGATTAAGTCACACAGGCTGGTTTTCTTCTATGGCCAATAAAGTTTGGTAGGTGAAATATGATAAATACTTACTTTGACAGAGTTGAGAAATTTTAATCCTAAACTTTGTTTTAAAGTCCTTTAATGAACACTATTCAAGCTGGTTACTCCAGTTTTGACAAAAAACTAATTTTTTTGCTAAAAAAAAAGTGTGCTGCACTTAGTCGCTGTTTTTTTTACGCAGTTTAAACTTGTATTATCGTGGTGAGTCGCAGATTAGTGATAGCAAAAATAAAGTTCAGAGAACCAAAAAGTTCAATCAATAAAGTATTAAATCAGCCCAAGAAAAAGCAGTACAGTCACACTAGACAATTGACCCAGAAAGTACTTTCCTAGAGTCGTGCACTCTCTTATATAGTCTTGCTCCTCCTATCGCTGTTACATCATCTAATTTCTGATAAGCTGCCGCAGCTCAGCTCAGCATCGCTGTCATTATTTTCTAACCTATGAATGGCCTCTCATGTAAACGACAGTGATCTCACGCCATTGCTTTAACATTGTGGATTATTTTGGGAGTGATGATACATCACATGTGTTACAGATTTAAATTTGGAGAGGAATGGTGAGATTTACATTTTCCTGAAGGTTGAAGTGTGAAGAGGCTGTGTTGGGGTGTGTATTTTCCCCGATAATGTTGTGGGCCCTCCTTTTAACCCTGGTGTAGAAATTGTTCTGCAATAAGGGAAAGACTGCTCATAAATGGACTGTGCAATTTTTATCACACACTGGATAGCCTTCCTGTCCAGCAGCTTCCTGAACAGTGCAATTTCCATATAAGAGTGTAATGGAGTTGGCAAGAACACTATTGATGGTACTCCTGTAGAAGTTGCTAAGAATTTTGGCTGACATGCCAAATTTTCTCAGCCTTCTTAGGAAGTAATCAATGCCAAGGAATTTGAAAGTTTTCACCCTCTCCAACTTTGTCTCACTTATGTGCAAAGGTATGTGCAGCTCCCCTCTCCTCCTTGTATCAACATTCATTTCCTTGGTCTTGTCTGCATTAAGGGAAAAATTGCCTTCACACCAGGCCACCAGATCTGCCACCTGTTTCATCAGTCCAAGGGTGAGGAGCTTTTCAGAGGGTTTGTGTGGGATGACCATGTTAAATGATGAGCTGTAGTTGAAAAACAATGTTCTAACATATCTGTCCTTGCCCTCTTGGTGTGTGAGGGCTGTGTGAATGGTGTTGTCAGTGGACTGGTTCGGACAGTACGCAAGCTGCAGAGTGTATAAACTTCATAAACTACAGAAATCACAGGCTTTATATCAGTGAAAAAATATTTCTCTTTTCATTCTCCATTGCAAAGATAGAGGTTTGAAAAGACAGTATTATTTTCAAATGTTGTGAATTTTTGAGACACACTTTCAACTAACTTTCAACAAAATATGATGTCTGAGCCCGAATACTAAAGGCTGTTCTATAATTGTAGGGCTTTGTAAGAGAAAGATCTGCCCCCTCCAGTAGCCTTCACTGTACGAGGTATCAACAAATAGCCTGCACATTTTGAACTAAGTAGGCGTGGAGGATCATTAAAGACCAGAAGTTTGCTCAGGCACTATGGTACAAGATCAGTTAGTGCTTTATAGGTCAATAGTAGTATTTTTTAATCAATGATAAATTTGATTGAGGGCCAATGCAGCATGGATAAGATAAGTGTGATGTGCTCATACTTACTAGCTGGTTCTAGTAAGTACTCTCGGTGCTGCATTCTGCAAACTGGACCTTGTTTATGGACCTTCTGGAACATCCAGATGTCACACCTGCACCTGCAACACCTGTTCCAAACTCCATTTCCCAAGAATCCCTGCGCCCAGACAACATGGCCAGCACACTCCCACACTCTGAGTCACCTGCCTACTGATTAACTGCAGGTGCACCCGATCAGCTCTTGCACACTCATGGCACTTGTTAAAAGGTCTCTCAATTTCTAATTTGCTTTGCGAAGCTTTGGTGGAGTGACATCATATGTATTATCTTAGCAATATTTCCGAGATGAAAGATTGCTGCTCTAGTAATATCTACATCTACATGAGCCAACAAAAACTGAACTGAGTTGCAATGGCTGGTTTCATTCTTTTTATACTTTTTTCAGGTGGCCCCTCTTGTTTCCAGTTGCTGGCTCAGCAGTTTGCTGTTGCCTCCCGCAGCTCCTGATTTATTCGCTTCCCAGCATTATATAATACTTTCGGTATTTATCCCATGCTTATAAGTATCACATTTTCCAACCATTAGAGCTTTCCCACACACCTGTACTCCTTTTTTCTGTTGACACCCACTGCCCTGAGCCTTTTTCCTGTGAGAACTATGTCTCCTTTTCTTCCATTAATATTTCTCAATATCAGAATTTATATTAAAAAAAATATGAGCGCCCTCTAACAGTACATGCTCTTCTATTTTCTTGTTTGATTTCTCTTTATTCTGCTTCCACACCCCCTGTGACAGGGGACCTCTTTTTTCTTCCTGTGGGATCCCAGTTCTGATGAAAACCTTTCTGGAAAGCCTTCTAAAACAAATGATTAAAAAAAACAGTGCCCTTTCTGTTCCTTTCTGTATTTGTATTTGATTAGAACATATTATCTATATTATGCATATTTTAAAATTATCTATATTTAATCAGAATATATTATGAATTATATCCATAGTCTATACACTATGCACTCTTTATTGCTGAAAGAAAGGCTTTTCTTAGTTTCTTAGTTTCTTAGTTCTTAGTCATTCCTTTGATAAAACTCTCAGGGTACATAAATACAAACCACAGAAAATAACCAGTCACAAAAATACCAACATGCATTTCAAGACATAGACGAGAGAGAGAGAGGGCGAGAGAGAGAGAGAGGCAACAGACAAAGTAAGATTGTTGCAACAGACAAAGTGCAAAGAAATGCAAAGGCAAAGACAACCATTGCTGCTAATTCTGCTGAAAGCAGGAAACCACACGAGAATACTGAGGAGCTGAATATATATGACTGAATAAAATGCTTGTGCAGAAGAAAAGGTCACGAGCAAGCCTTGGGTTAATCAAGTATGACCATTAAGTCGATGTTAAAGGTATAACATGATGTTATAAAGGTATGAACAGCAGCTCTGAGAATAGTGCAGCTGCACGTTACAGGTTTATATTAATGTGCTCGTAATAATACATTGTTTATACATAGTAACAACTCATTCACAGGGACTTATACAGAGTATGTGGCCATATTGTTGATATGGTGGTTTTCTGTAAGTAGATTTTTATTTAGCATTTATGGAAGGAGTTTCCAGGGTAAGTGCTTTGTAACAGTCAGAGGTAAAAGTGTTACAGGTCAGCGGTAGAGGAGTTTACACTTTGCAGTTTCTCTGTAACATGACTTCAAGAGAGAGAATAAAGAGAGGCTGGTGAGGAAACAACTGCTGCTATAACGTAAGTGAGAACAGGAAGTTAAGCTCAGGGTTGTATTTTAGCTTTGCATGGTACTCTAATCACTTCCTGTCTGCCTACATTTGCAAAGTGCTACTTAATATGTAGGCAACTATTCAATAACATGAGTGTTCATGTAAAACGTACTAAATTACGTACATGACGTACGTAAATCTTCCTCCATACATTCTATCAACTTATCTGGAATGTGACACTTGTGCGAAGTTCTTATCTGACCCTGATGTACACTCACCAGTGCAAAACACTGAGATTGTCATTGCAGTCTAAAACACGGACACATGTATTTCACACAGTGTGTTAGTGCGCCCACTAGTGGAAAAAGGTGAAAGTCACATGAACTTCAACACGAAATTTGCACACGCTTACACTTCACATGTATGCTGAATTTTCATGTTTTTTGTTTGTTTTTGTTTTTTTTTCACACCAGAAATATAATTTGTACATGATTCATTAATATTCATATGCTATTTTATTTAGAACATATTATTAAATGATTGTTAGGGCAGCAAGGACATCATCTTGTGTTTTGTATGAGTTATGACTGCGTAAGAGGTGTGGAGAGCCCCATACACAGCTGTAGAGCATGTTGTGCAGATAGATAAATTGTCTATTTCTTAAATATGACCTAGTTTTTCCATAAATGCTAAAACCACAGAACTAGTTCTAGCTGATTTTTTTCTTCGCTCTATGCCCCCCACAGGACACCATGCATACATACATTAACACATTAATTCACATCCAGGGCTTTTTTTACAAGAACCCGGACTGGCATGTTTTTGCACACTGAGAGGAAATTGGAAAGCTCAGAAGAACCTGGAGGAAACCCGCATGATCACTGGAAAAGGGACCTTGGAGCTGTGATGTTGTTATAATTTGTAATAAAATTTCCAGATACCATTTTATTTGTAAAGTCCATTTTACACACTGTACAAGCCATCTGTAGACTGTCATAAAGCCTCTGATCAACTCATTCTCTACAACATTTCAAATAATACATATAACATGTCATAAGTAAGCTATAAAACATGACATGGCATGCTCTTATAGAAAAATAATCAAAATCATAAGTTACCTGATAGTGTCATGCAGCCCGACACGAAGATGTGTAACTGTTACTGTTAGGAGGAAATTACCTGTTTTAGTTTATGTTGAAACACTGAAAGTCACATGGATAATTGTAATAAACACACATTCTCTTTTAAAAGAAAAATTATTGCCTATCATTACCAAACCACAGTTGATTATTTTACGATAACAGCACATTCTGAAGTGCTGTAAATTTAAATTTGATATTGTAGAATGTGTAGAAAGTTCGATCCTGTTACACACTATACGGCCAAAAGAATGTTTTGACCATCAGACTCATAACCCGTTCCGGATTTATTCCCCCTTTAACGTTGTAATGCACTCCACTCTTCTGGGAAGGCTTTCCACTAGATTTTGAAGTGTCGCCGTGATGATTTGTGTTCATTCAAATACAATAGCAGGACACTTGAGGTCTTCTACTCCAACCTTAACACACCATGTCTTCATGGAGCTGCTTTGTGCACAGCGGCATTGTCATGCTGAGCCTCTTAGTTCCAGTGAAGGGAAACTGTAACACTACAACACATATAGACATTCTATACGCTTTTAAGCTTCCAACTTTGTGGCAAAAGTTTGGCCAACGTATGCGTGTCATTTGGTCACATATTGTGTATATAGACAGTTGTTCCCGAAAGATCGTAAATGTCCTGGAGATGTCAGAAAACCTGTGATTTGCAGCAGCACTTCTGTCATAGCTGTTGTTAAAGAAAATTAATAGACACCTTCTGACCAATAAGAATCAGTGATTCAAAAGCACTGCAGTATATAATGTATTAGTTGAGTCCAAATGAAGTGAATATGATACTGTGAGAAGATGTAAGGGAAGGATTAATGCATCGGTCGCCAGTGACCTGAGGGAACATCTGACAACACAACAACATAGTCCTAAATTTAATTTTGACTTTCTGTCCTTAAAGCAACCTACAAGCTGTGTGAATTATGGTTCTGGATGCTTTTTACTGCCCACCAGAAATGTCCAAGCAACAGAGACGTCACTTCAGGACGTAAAATAACTTACTTACCCCAGTTTTAAGTATGAGTTACTGATCTGTAAATGATTGAATCATCAAGCACTACAAACTGGACTAGCAGGATAAGTTTAAAGGAAAATGGAGAAGTAGATAGACTCTGAAGTGTGTACAGATTATCTATTAAACCTTAACAGCCATTAATTGTTGTTGAGAATTTGTTCTTAATGACAGTTAATTTCCATTACATAATCACATCACTTTAAACTGCAATAACCTGATGATGACAAAATATAGTGTAATATCATATAACCATAAAATAGGTGAACATTTTATTATTTTAATTTTAAAGCTGTTGTTTAAAAAAAAAAAAAAAAAAGATACATGATTTTGAAATTCTCATGCGGGTACAAATATCGCGGGTGACTTTTGGGTTTTTTTTTATTTACCGGAAATGACGCGCTCCTGAAACCGGAACAAACAAATCCGGATGCAAATGATGTTGTTAGAAAGCGGAGCAGCGTCAAGGTTCAAGTGCTCGGTTTAGCTTCTCTGGATGAAGTGTTCAGAAGTCAAGCAAAACAGAAGAAGTGAAGATGTGAAGGGGGATTTGTTTGTGATGGTTAGTCCAGCTGAGAGAGAGAAAGCAGACGGACTGCATTAGCCGTTTTAAGGGAGAAAGAGAAAATTATTTCCATGTATTTGGGTTGTTTTTGTTTTTTTTTTATTATTATTGTATTAGTAAGTGCCGGTTTTAATTAGATTTTAAGGCCATGAAGAGATTAAGTGTGAGAGGGAAGAGTGCTGAGAGCTCAGGCTTAGTGTGCTGCTGCTTATTATTATTATTATTATTATTATTAATCACGTGCAGTGTGTGTGTGCGGGGATACAAACCTGTCATTATTATTCATGGCCTGTTCGACACCCCTGCTGATTTCATCAACCTCAAAAGATTCATCAATCAGGTACAAATCTACATTTTACTTTTCATATTTACATCATGCCCAGTTTCCGCGTTATTAATTCCCCAAGCCTGTTAGGACATGTTTTCTACATTAGAGCTGGACCGATCCACGGTATGATAATAATCCTAAAGCATATCACGGTTTTTGGTACATCATGTCATAACCTCACCGCTTTCGCTTTAACCCATCAGTTATTATTTTTAAATGTGTATTTTAGCATCTCAAATCATCTGTTTCAGTGATTTCAATAAGCAGTGTGTTGTGCTCGCTATGGGAAAGTAATCAACGGCAGGGTGGTGTGATGAAGTGCAGGCGAGGCTGATTAGTTTTCCATGTCAGCATGTCACTAAGCGTTTTATTCCTCCATGTTCTAATCAGAGTCCTCTCTCCTGCTCATATACAGAGACAGGACGCTGGTTATGTTTACACACGTCTGCGTGCTGTTTAAATTAGATTAGATTGGACTCTAGGTAAAAGAGTGATTTCTGTACTTCACCTTCTGGCTGTGATAAAGCCGTGTGGCGACATTATATTCTCATTTTATTATAATCAGTTATAAAGCAACGTTACTGATTATATTATACAATGTTTATACTATAGTATCTCTAAGCTAGCTATATTTTCTGCCATCAGCATGCGGGAGTCTGTGACTCATCCACGTGCACTACTCAGCTACTGGATAAAGCTGACAGTGTAATGATACGGTGATGCTGCTACCACCATGCTACACCATGGTTTGGGTTATAAACTGTCCACTTTTTGCACCAAACATATCCTTTACAATTCTGCCCAACATGTTCTACCTTGGCTGCATCAGTCCAGAACACACTTTGTCACATGTTTTGATGGGGTGATTTAGGCGAGCTTGAATGTCATCCGTCCCCTATACATTTCACTGGGGAGATCAGGGACACGCTTTGCAATCTTTGGCTTCAGCAGTTGGAGGGATCCAAGATGTGAAGCAGCAGCTGCTCTTTATTTGGAGTTAATCGGAATCACTTTAATGATGACAGCTGTATGATAAAAGTCACACGGATCACAGTCACGTCTCATTATAAAAAGTACAAACTTATACAACCAGGTCTAAATTGTTTCTGTTTGTTTTTCACTTGATGTTGGCGGTTGTTGTATTGCATTAAAGGCAGGAAAAGATCAGACATGGTTTATGTTGTTTTTGTTTTTTAACATCACAAAAATCTGCAATTTTAACAGGAGTGTGTAGACTTTTTATATCCACTGGATATATGCATAAAGATACATTTCTCTCTCTCTCTCTCTCTCTCCCTCTCTTTCTCTCTCTCTCTCTCTCTCTCTCTCTCTCTCTCCCTCTCTCTCTCTCTCTCTCCCCCCCCCTCCCCCCCCTCCCTCGCTCTCTCTCTCTCTCT
>JAQQZU010024892.1:0-10424 GCA_030068025.1 Parauchenoglanis punctatus | reverse complement strand
CGAAGATGCTGGGATTGGCTCCAGCTTCCCCGCGACCCAGATGGATAAAGCAGTATAGATAATGGATGGATGGATGGCTCTCAACATTATGTTTATTACAGAAATAACTTATTTGAGCCACAATGATTGTGTATGTGTATTATCACATGTATATTACAATGTGTTTTAATTTACATTTTCTTTTACATTTTAGGCTATAATTTATTGCCAGAAGACACAATTATAAACATGAAAAGCATGAGTATGTAACCTCCACAGATGGATTGTCCACACACCAGGAGGATACCTAACACAGGTATCACAGACAAATCTGTAAAAAAAAAAAAAGTGAACTGCATTAAAGAAATATTCAGAGCAACAATCCTGGTTCATTCATTTATAGGTAATAAGCCCAGTCAGAGTTACCAATAGAACTTCTCCTGCATCATCATAAGTTTCTGATTTGTCACAAAGTGACATAATTTGTTTAGGTCACCTCTGAATTAGCATACAATAGACATCTTGTGATTACAGAAATTCTCCTTCTTTCAGTCAGTTCCCAGTTCTCCAGATATCACTGTAAGTAACACTTCAAAAAGCACACATCGATGACACAGGAGTAGAAAGTCATACCAGACTGAAATAGTAGATTTGTTGCTTTTTCCATGATGTTTTTATTTACAGCTTCATTATCAATTGAGAAACAGATTTGGGTGTCTTTAATGATGTGTTCTGCAAACTGAAGGAATAATAAAGAAATAAAAAAAAACCCAACCCAAAACCTCATGCCAGTCATCATCCAATGTCTCTGTATTTCTCCATAAACATTTGATATTTGCCATGTCACACACCTTCAAAGTGAACACAGCACAATCCCTCTGAAGTAGGTGAGACTGTTTTTCACATAAGTCACTTTTTTCCAAGTGGGTCAAGAAGAAAGTTTATTAGAATGATAGATAGCTTGGATAGTAACATGCAAAAATACCATCATGCACAGAGAATGTGATGGAGGAATATTGGTGTTAACATTGTAAGGGAGTTGGGGGAATTTAAGGGAAACTGCTTTCTACCACACCTATTTACAGCAGAAAACCAATGGTGGCAGTCATTTACTACTCCTAATATCACTTCATACATGCCAGGGTCCAACTGACAAAAGAGAAATAAAAGCAATTACACAACAAATAAACCTTGCTAACATGTTAACATGTAAGACATTGAGTCTGTACTGACAACACACAATAACAGACACACAGTTCAGAGCATAATAAAAATTACTATAATAGAATACAGAATAACATAGAACACTGAATAATAAAATATGCAGCACATCAGCAGTCTCTGATTTTTTTTTGTTTCCATGTCGCCATTCTGGCAAAAACATCCATGTGATATGCTTTAATCATTGATCCTTCATTGTGCTGTCTCACAATGAGTCTCATTGTTATATTTATTGCCCATTTAAACATTGGCAAAGAAAATATTAGTACATTTAGCAGAAAAAAGTCTCATGCCTTTGAATATCAATGAAATATACACCTCACCCTCCAATTCCTTCCAAGGGCTAAGCTGTTGTATGTCCTTATAAAAAATATTATATGGCCCTAATTTTGACAGCAGCACATGGCTATCTTTCCCAAACTAAAGGCAGCAAAGACAGCACCTCACACTTGACAAACTTATTAGAATTCTGAATGATATTTGGATTTATATCACCAGGCATATATTTACAAGCTTGGGGAATAACAGAATCCATGAGACGACGTTACACAATTAAGACCAGAAAAAGGTAACCGTATTCCCTATAAGTTCCATTACAGAAAAAAGCTGTAATCAGAGTACCGATACATTTAAGAAAAATGGAGATTATTTAGAGGACTACAATTTTAAAATTCATAAGGGCTGCAACAACTAATCAACAAAATCAATAAAAATTGATAATAAAAATAATTGCCAATTCATTTCATTATTAAGTCTTTAAATCAGAAAAGGGGAGCAACATCACAGTACAGTGCAACTTCTGCCTTTCAGCTGAGAAAATGCTGTCATCATCCACATCTTTGGTATCGAGGGAACCCAAAAGTAACGGAATGTCATCAGTTACATTAATTTTGTAATAATTAGATTAGGTTACTGACTACATTTTTTAGAGAGTAATTAGTAACTGTATAAGAATACATTTTTAAAGTAACTTTCCCAACACTGTGTATTTATATAATTACAACTATGCAGTATGTTCAATCTGGTACTTGCCGTTTCCCCTGTTTCCAGTGCTGGTAGCCAGATTTAGCCTGTTCTTTTATGTGTTAGACATGACAGGAGGATCCAGGTGTAAATTAGCAGGTGTAAATGGTTTTCTTTAAAGGTCAAGTCCATTGAAGATCGGGAAGAGTTTTTGAGAGGTGTTTTATTTGGTGTTCTGGTAAGTATTTGAAGACTATTGGAGAAGGAGGATGATTTTGGTCTGGTGGTCTGACTAACAAATAAGGTGGAGAGGATGGAGGTAGGTGGGAATGCTGACTGCCAAGTACAGCAGTAATGGTCAGCAGGTGTGAGTGGAGGAGATTGTATAGATGGCATTTCTTTTTTTTGGACAGGGTGTTTTCAGTAGAATTATATGCATGTTTTCATATATACAGGTTGCCTTGTTTGGTGTGGGTGACTTTTCCAACCAAATCCATCCCAATTAAATCCAAAGGCTGATCCACCTTAACATTAATATAACACAATACGTATATTTCAACACATTACACATTCTGTGATTTAATGAATGCCCCATGCACACTCATGGTTAGAAGATTTACATGCACATATACTGGAATGTACTTGAGCTCCTGTTTGATTGATAAACCGGCACTGGACATACTGCGACACTTGATGTTCAAAAGCAAAGACATGACAAATCCAAAGATAAGCTGAAAGCAAATAATTCGAAATTTTTAAGCCATTTATTTATGTCAATATGCATTCTTGGCCAGTAGCATCTGCTTGAAGTGCTGATATTTGGTTGGGTTCTTCAGGTCCAACCACTGGTTTCCTTTTCAATTCTAAATTGAAATTATATATAAGCTTACCATGAACTTGAAATTTGGAGAAACTGCTACGAATGACATACTTCTCCTCCTTGTTAAGGCTTGCAGGGAACACACCTGGTGTCTTATTATTTACAATTTCTTTATATGTCTTTAGTCCACGTTTTAGCAAGAATATACACAATAGCAAGAACATACATTCACGTGACAACTGTGTGTCATCATCTTCAAACTTTATAACTTTGTGTCCTCTGAAACTGTGTATGAAATACAATTACCACGTGTCACCTAGCACAACTAATTATAGCTCAGTTGACAAAAGATGTCAAAGTGGGGAATAATGAATAAGAATAATCAATAAAAGCCTTTTTATATATTCAATGTTATTTAAACCTATAAACACTATTTTTAGAGAGGCAACTTTTTAAAAACTTGTTTTTAATGACACATTGTGAGGATGAGTGGAATTATTGTTCTCATTTTATGTTTTTCTTAATGTTCATACATTTTTATTTCATATATTAATGGTAAGGGAACAGATTTTGACAAGGCTGCATATCTCACCTGAATACGGTGTTTCCCTAACAGAGAACTATAGTTACTATAGATTATTTATCTATTAATCCTTATAAATATACTTCTTCCTTCTTGCCTTCATTTAAACATTCTTCCATTCACTTAGCAAAAACAGTCTTCTTCATTATTTGGTGTCTTTAACCAAAGTAGCCTACCTCAGCTACAAAAATGCCTAGCCTATGCATTATTCCTTATGACATTGGATGAATTTATTAATAAGCTAATTTGATCAACAAATTGGTTTGACAATAAATTAAATTTATTTTCTCACTTTTCTCATGCCGCTGTTCTCTATCTGCCGCTGCAGGAGGTGGGGTCAAGATCTGATTGACATGTCCTGTCGAGTCCTGTCATGTCCTTTAAACTGCAGATGGTACAGAGCCTGCTTTATAGAGACAGACTATAATCCAGTGTATAGAGGACTTGGCCTATGACACGCACATGTTTGTGCTGAATTTGAATGAAATGGACCTGTCAGTAACAACTTTCTACCGGTCTGTCCTGAGAACCCGGTCCTCAATGCAACACATCCCAAGCACTGAAGAAGAGCCACAATTCTCTGTTCCGATCCAGAATGTTATCATTCGCATACACCCAACAATGCTGCCAGAAAGCAAGAATCACCAGAATAAAAGAATTGAGGACTAGCAACACTTGGAAGACAGAGTGAGTCAAACTGTTTGATGTAGATGCTCTTGGGAGAAGTGGTTTCAGCACCACCCCCAGCAGTCTCTCCCACCTTTACCCATAGAGGATTAACAGCAAGAGAAAAGAGGGCTTCTGTCCTTCAAAATGCTTTCAAAAAGCACTGTATGGAACCTGTGTCATTGTTCAGGATCTCTGGCTGGACTGAAGGATTCTCAGTGATCAGGTTGATGGTCAGGGTCGTTGGTGCCAAACTCTTCCCCACATAGCTGCTGGAGGTCCTTGTAAAACCAATCATAGAGAAGCGTAGAGCTGATCTACCATGGTGGGTCATGTACAGGGCCATGGCCACACACAAAAACCCCCCCACATAGAACACATCAACCACACTAAAGGTAGAGAGTGGTCCTTCTGTGGCAGTGAGTGACTGTTATTAGTATTCTCAGTGTGAGTAAAACTAACTGTAAAATTCAAAGACTCTCTCTCTCTCTCTCTCTCTCTCTCTCGCTCTCTTTCTTTCTCTGTGTATGTGAGAGGGAATGAGAGAGAGATTGGTGGATCTCTGAAATGTTAATGTGGTCATTAACTAAACTGAACAGTGTGACCTCATCACAGCTGTCTGTCTCTGTCTGCAACTATCACTCTCTTCCTCACTCCTCTCTGTCTCTCTCTCTCTCTCTCAATCACACTATTTACTATGGTACTGTTGATTTACAATGGTACAGTCGATTTAGTTCAGAACCATTTATTTAGCATGGTATTGTCGATCAAAATTTAACAGTGGGAACAATTCAATCAGCATGTACGTTCATTGTTCAAGCACTTAAATTTGTAAGAACACTGCTTTGAAATAACTGATGAGAGTGGACACCAAACATAAGCTAGCTAATGACTTAGGATAAGGCCTTAGCTTGGTTAGCATGTAGCCATTAAGCCCTTCTTAGAAAATATATAAAGACCATGGAAACCGGACATAACCGGACATGGAAACAGGACATAACCATCTGAAAAAGCATCATCCCTGATATGTGTTGGTAAATATCTTAAAAAGAAAATTACACTTCACATCAACCGTTAAACCTGTCTCAATGCCAGGCATCTTCTGTTTGATTTTCTGGCCACAAGCATCAGAATACTTCAATCTGATTGGCTCTCCACAATTTACAGTTAAATTTTCATAGCACAGAATAATCACTTCACTGAAACACACACACAGCTTCACATTTTCAAAACTGTAACAGGGTGAAGAGGAAATTCACATGTTTGTCTATAAGTCTATCTGTCCATCTCTCTTTCACTCACTTTGGCTCCCTGTGTGTCTGTCTTTCTCTGTCTCCCTCACAGTCTGTTTCTGTCCCTGTCTGTCTCCCCCCCTCCCTGTCTGTCTCACTCCCTGTCTGTCTGTCTCCCTGTCTCCCCCCTCCCTGTCTTCCTCCCTCCTTGTCTGTCTCTCTCCCTGCTTGCTGATGTTCAGAGTGAATCTGTCCTGACACAGTGATGAGTCTCAGAGGAGACACAGATTAGTGAGGAGACTTTCTGACCTTTCAGTGTGTCAGGGTTCGATATAAACACTCTCAAGGGATGTGGTGTTGTTTTTCTATCCTGTGCCGGTGGAGTGGATAATTAGTCGCCCTGAACATCACGGTTATTACAGCTGCCTCCACCCGATTAACACACAAACAGTGATGCAGCAGTTGAGACACACTTCAGCTCAGAATCACAAAATCATTTACACTCAAAAGCCCATGTGATTCTCACTGATTTACTAAAGCCATATGCATGGAAAAACACTAAACAAAAAAAACACAAAAAGAAAATACAAAAAACAAAAAGTACACACAAAAAAAATCCCCTTTACACACACGCACACAGTGATGGCAAAAAAAGAATCTTGACGATAAATTGTGTGAACATTAGCTTTATTAAAACTGTGTGCATGTGTGTGTGTGTGTGTTTATGTGTGGTCTCTTGGTTTGGTTCTTGTTTATTCTTTGTACAATGAGGAACTTCAATAAGAAACTTATAATTTCAGTCTGAAATGTGATGTGAACTTAATTTTTTTCTTGTGTTTTTTCCTCTTCACTCTATTCTTCTTCTATTCATGAACATGAACAACACAAAGCACTGTATAGTTTTCTTTCTTTTTCTCCACAGATTCTGCTCCCCTGTTCATTCTTTTCATTCTTTCTCTTCCTCCTTGTTTCATTTTGTTTGTCTTCCTCACATTACTTTTCTTCCATATTTTCCTTAGCGTCTTCATCTTTTCTTTCTCCTTTCTCTTCACCTCTTGCTCTTCCTTGCTCTTCACTCTCCACACAAAACACTAGAACACACATACATGCACACACTTTCTTTCTCTCTCTCTCTGTCTCTCTCTCTCTCTTGTTCTTTAATTAATGGTGTTGGCCTGCTGTGTGTCTGTTCTGTGGTTCTAGCTTTTGGACAGATGGTCTGTTTTCTCTCTCAGGGGTGTGGCTATGAGTTCAACTGTGTCTCTAAATGAATATATCTGAAATGAAAGTGTAAGATGAAGACAGTGAGGTGTCCTGCTCTCTTTCTCTCTTTCAGTCTAATTATGAAGAACAGATTTAATTTGTTTATTTCATTAGTGGTATGCTGAGTGTTGATAGGTTTCTCTGATTTACATTCTGCTCTAAAACTATTTTCATCTATTTGACTTTCAAATTGTAACTGATTTACTTCTGCAGAGAGAGAGAGAGGGAAAAAGAATCACCTGTTAGTTTAACATGATTGCCTTTCTTCACAGCTGAGCAACTTGCAGAGACAGAAAGAGAGAGAGAAAGAGAGCAAGAGAGAGAGAGAGAGAGAGAGAGTATAAATGGTTTTATTTTGCTTGTCTTTCTGATAAACACTGCTGAGATTATTTTTATAATCAATACTTTCATACTCAACACACACACACACACACACACACACACACACACACACACACACACACACACTCACACAGCATTCCATTTACATCAGCTTCTGACCTGAAAGCACAAAACACACACCAGAAGAACAGAGAACACCTGGAACCTAGAGACACTTGCGTGTGTGAGAGTGTGTGCTTTCAGATGCTTGTCTCTCTGAAGAGCACAGTGAGGATGACAGCTGTGTTCCCATGGTGACCATCTCTATGGTGATGTGATGGCAATGATCTCTTTAAGGCAGATCTATATGGATGTGTACCGCCTGCAGAGGGGTCAAAGTTTATGTGATGTCTGAGGGTGATGAAGGTGTGCAGGAAGTGTGTGTGTGTGTGTGTGTGTGTGTGTGTGTGTGTGTGTGTGTGTAAATATGAATCAGCCATTACTGATAAAAATATTTTATACTTGCTGTATTTAAGTGCCCATTGTGATGGGGGCTGAGGCGACGAGACACAAAGGTACAGGAAACAGCGATAAGGTGAGGGGTTCTTTTCTTTTTTAGACAGTCCCACAAAGTGCAGTTTGTGAAGCATGCAACCAAAAAATTCAAAGAAAGTGCAGTTCATGTGCAAAAATACATGCTGGGGAATCGGCTCGGGAAGAACATGTGGAGAGGGGTCCGTTTCCGGGTTTCGCTGGGGAAAGCCCTCTGACGTCGCTGCTTCTTCTAGGTTGAGAAAGCGGCAGCGATGGAGATTCCACTTTTATCCGCTTCTGCCGTGGGCTGGAGAGTGGCCAAGAATTGATATCCAGCAGTGCCGGGTTACACAGGGGTTCCCTTTCGGACTGGCGATGGGAAAGAGTGTCTGCGATTCCGTGCTTCGCCCCGGGCTGGTGCACCATTCAGAAGGAAGAGCCCTGTTGTGAGAGGAACCATCAAGTTAGTTTACTGTTTTGTTGTGATTTTGTGTTAACCATTGTAAGGGTGTGTGGTTGGTGATGAGTGTAAAATGACATTCTGTAAGATAATACTAGCTACTCAATGGCTCACTTCATGGCGACTGATTCCCTTTCAATGGCTGCATACCGTTGCTCAGCAGGGTCTTCCCCATCAAAAACTTGAACCAGGACCGATCCTAGTCTGGTCTCCGAGGCATACCTCTGTACCAGGAAGGGGAGGTCGAAATTGGGGTTCTGAAGGACAGGGGAGCTGGTAAAGGCCATCTTCAGCTCCTCGAATGCCTGTTCGGCTGCTGGGGTCCACCTGATATTCTCCGGTTCACCCTTCCTGGTCAGATCTGTGAGGGGGCAGCTATAGAGGCAAAGTTATGGACAAAGCATCTGTAATACCCGGCCAGCCCTAGGAATGCACATACCTGTTTTTTCATCCGGGGTTGGGGGTAGAGGTAG
Source organism: Parauchenoglanis punctatus (assembly GCA_030068025.1). Taxonomy (NCBI): domain Eukaryota; kingdom Metazoa; phylum Chordata; class Actinopteri; order Siluriformes; family Auchenoglanididae; genus Parauchenoglanis; species Parauchenoglanis punctatus. The sequence continues at coordinate 1,909 of JAQQZU010024892.1, read as the reverse complement.
TTGTTGAGATAGACCGCACCGAAGTCCCGGTGGGGGCATAGCAGGACATCTGTCAGGTGTTGAAATGTTGCCGTGGCTCCGTGCAGCCCAAAGGGAAGAACCCAGTACTGCCAGTGGCCGAACAGGGTGCTGAAGGCGGTCTAGGGATGGGGGGGGTGAGCGGGACCCGTCAGTAACCCTTAGTTAGAACCAATGTGGAGATAAACCGGGCTCTCCCCAGACGTTCCATGAGCTCATCCACCATCAGCATCGGGTAGCTGGGCTTGGGCACCACCACAATAGGGTTGGACCAGGGGCTGATAGACTCCTCGATGATGCCATCCCTGAGCATGTTGGTGACTTCAGCCACTATAGCTTGTGGCCAGGCCTCCGGCACATTGTAGGGCCGCTGCTTGAGGATAAGTCCAGGGGGTGTCCGGATATGGTGTTGGGCCATGTGGGCCCACCCGGGCTCTGAAGAGAAGGCGTCTTGGAATTGTGCTTTGAGCACTTCCAGGTCTTGTTGCTGGGCTGGGTGGAGATCTGCTCCCTTGTGGATGGTCTCTGTGGGACCTGAAACAGAGGAGAGAGACGACAGGAGAGCAGGAACTGGTTCTACCCAATGTTTGAGAAGGCTAATGCGGTACAACTGTGTGTCTGCTTGCTTACCTGGCTGCTGCAGGTGGTAGTTTACTGGGCCCATTCGCTCAACCACCATGTACGGGTCCTGCCAGCATGCGAGAAATTGGCACTGGGGACTAGGAGCAGCACTGTATCCCCGACCTGGAGCTCTCATGGTTGGGCTCTGATGTTGTAGGCCTGTTGCTGCTCCTGCTGGGCCGCTAGTATATGCTCTCATATGATGGGGCTAACCTTCACAATTTGCTCCTGCATCTCCCCCACGTGCTCGATCACAGAGTGGAACGGATGGGAGGAGCAGGTCCCAGTTCTGATGCTTTCCTTCGACGACCCAGTGTAACATACGTTTCAGGGTCTGGTGAAACCTCTCCACCAGGCTGTCCATCTGAGGATGGTACACAGACATGCAGAGATGTTGGATTTGCAGCAGCCGGCACAGGTCCCACATCAGGTGGGAGACAAGCAGGGTGCCCTGATCCATCAGAATGTCCTTCGGGACCTCTACCTGACTGAATAGCTGAATGAGCTCTCGAGCAATGTTTTGGAAGGTCGCCTTCCGGAGGGGTACAGCCTCAGGGTAGCATGTAGCATAGTCTACCAGGACAAGGATGTACTCATGGCCATGGGCGGACATAGGCAACAGCCCTATGAGGTCCATCATGACCCGCTCGAAGGGGACTCCGATGATTGGGAGGGTGGTGCAGGTGCTGGCTTGTGCGGGAAGGTTTTCTGGCAGGTTGGGCATGCTCGGCAGAAACGTTCCACTTCAGCCACCATCCCCGGCCAATGGAACTGGTCGCAGATTTTCTCCAGTGTGTTTCTCAGTCCCAAATGGCCTCCCAGCAGGTGGGTATGGGCCAGATGCATAATGATGGTCATCTTTGTTTTGTGGATGATGAGTGTAGTGGAATGCCAGGACACAAGGTGCGCTATACTGATAGGAATGTCGAAGAGATAATAAGTGAATAAGAACAATAAACTAGACTAAAGGTGCTGTTACCAGGTCGTCATTCTGTCGTCATCTTTAATAGTAAATTCTCACCCTACAGCATTATACATGGTGTCAGAAGTGCGTGATAAGAATTCGAAAAAAAAAAAAAAAAAAAAAAAGGACTTTCACCTGTCGGAGACTGTTTTGCCGAGCAGTAGGCCAAACTAGCGTGCGCTGCTAAGCACGGGAGTTCGCTAGCTCGTCGACTCACCTTCTGAAGGACGAGGGGAGGAATAACGAGAAGATGGACCAGGTATTTACGATACCGCCCCCGGGAAGTTTCAACTTCGATGAGCCAAG
>JAQQZU010024891.1:0-10424 GCA_030068025.1 Parauchenoglanis punctatus | reverse complement strand
ACCCAGCCCTCTGTTTTTCAGACCTGTTCGTGCGGCTGCTCCGAGCCTATTTGCGTTCCGGTATCTGCAGATGAAGATATCAGACCAACTTTCTTCACGTCGGACCAACATCGAAACAACTATTAATTAAAGATGGTGACTAGGCCGCCAAACTTCACGACAAGTCAATGTTCGATTTATTATCAGTCGCAGATCGATGTTAGTGTAAAGTTGGTTCGACAAAGGTTCAACATTGGAATTACAACTAATGCCGACACTGGGCCAGCTTATGTTTGCGATCTGGGTAGTGAGAGTCAAAAATGTTAACTATTATCTATTGAAGGCCAATATGTGCATTAGTTAAATAGTTCAAGCTGTTTTACTAGTTAACTAGTGATGCTAAATTACTTACTAGTTTAACTAATTAATGTCAAAATTCCCACTAGTTAACTAGATAGAGTGTCTTTTGACATTAACTAGTGAGGTTAAAAGTGTTTACTAGTAACTAGTTGAACTTGTAAATGCCAAAATGCTCACTAGTGATACTAGTTGCATAAAATACAGAGGTGCATAGGACCCTATTGCTTCCATTAGGATTGTTACAATTTTTTTATTATGATTTTATTTATTTATTATTATTATTTTCAAAATGGCTTCTATAAGGATTATTAGGGCCCTAGCACCAGAGATGCATCTTGTTAGGTTCATTTTTTTATTTTTTTTATTCATTAATTAATTTATTTTTTATGGCCCAAGCAGTGGTGTGTAGGACCCTATTGCTTCCTCAAGGGTTATTTTTTAAATCTTAATTTTTTCACAGGTTATTAGTCAAGATGGTTATGATCATATCCATATGCCCAGAGAGATACTCTGACATAGCGCCACCATCTGGTGACAGAAAGAGTGACTTTTTCACTTATCTGTGTGCAGGGCCTCTGTTGGCCACAGGAGGCTCTGCAAAGGTCACCATTGTAAAGTGTTGCTGACTTTAAATGGTGAAGGGCATTTTGATATCTTACATGGTGTTCTAATGACAAAAGGGTGAATTTATAGGTTTTGCCATTCAAACGATGTACTGAAAGATTGCTTGCAAGTGAAGCAGGTGGGACAAAGATTTTGATCGGTCGGTGTTCAAACTGTGTGCTGAAAAGCCTTAAGGACTTGCTCTGAATAGTAACCTGAGTTTTAGCAGCACATTTTGCGGGACATATTTTAATTTCTTCTACTCTGTATTATTTTGAAATGGCAAAATTCATAATCTCAACTTATATATGAGTGTGCTTGTAATAGTACACTCACACATAGTGCAGATGATGGGGCTTCGGCATGCTTATTGCATGGTCAAATATATAAAGTCGATTGTGTCCATTGTGCATTACAATAACAGGATAAAACAAAGCTTACAAAAATGCACAGGATAAGCATTTCAATGATGAAATATAAATAAGGGGATATAAATAATAATAAATACATTTTAGTATTCTAGCAGGTTGCTTTTTGCTAAAAAAAAAAAAATCCATGGCAACATGTACTGGATTTAATTATAGGAATTACGGCTCAGTGAAGGAAGCCAATTCTGATTGATTCAAAAGAACTTTTTATTTTATTTATATATTTATTTTCAGGGGCAGGGGTACTAGGAATATCTGGGAAATAATCACTAGGATAAGATTTGCTTCAAATTTAAATATCCCACCACAGGCATCCCACCTCTCCTGGAAGTTTCAGGAGTCTCCTGCATATTGATAGCAGCTCCCTGACTCCTGCAAATTATATTCACAATACCCGGAATATATTTTTGAGAGGGAGTGAGTGCGTAAATGAGAGAGATAGAGTGTGTGTGTGAGTGAAAAACACAATACGAGAGTGAGAGAACATTGTGATTGCTATTACAGGCCATTTAGGGCAAAATTGCTAATTATTACAAAAATTATTAATTATTAACAGGGTTGGGAGCATTACTTTAAAAATGTATTCTGATACAATTACTAATTACCTCCTAAGAATGTAGTCAGTAACTAAATCTAATTACCACTACATTACCACACATTAAAATTAATGTAACTGTTTACTTTCTGTTACTTTTGAATTTCCTCAATACCAAATATGTGGATGACAGCATTTACTCAGCTGGAAGGCAGAACTTACACTGTAATGTGATGTTGTTCCCCCTTTCAGATTTAAAGACAAAATAATTGTGAAATTTCCACCCAGTGAATGCAGTTGTTCGCCAAAGTCCATGGTAATGAATTGGTGACTGTAGGGTTAAAAAGTAGTTTAATAATTAGTGACATTTTTCAGATAATCGGTCACAGCATTAGAATATTACCAAATGCTCATGTCGACCAAATGAATGTTTATACTCATTCAGTATCAGCATCATATATGAATGGTACTGAATATATACTCAGATCACTTTTTTTAATCACATACTGCATTTTTTTTGCAGCTCTGTGTCTGTATTTCAAGACATGATTTGTCCAAATTTTGAACAGACAAATACAAAATAAAGATAAAATAAGTTTCAGCTGCCTGTTTCTCTCACTGAATCTCTCTGATGCCAAGTTCATTTTTCTTGCTGTATGCGTGCGTGAGGTGAACCATTTTCAGTGTGTGGAATTGAGTGAATAGTGAATACACTCTTATTGGGACTGACTTGTGAACCGAAAACAGAGTCTGGAAAATAGGCTAGTTTATCTTTTTACTTTTTAAGCTAACTGATTCAAATAGCTTCGCTAATTGCTTCTTAACAAAACATAAAAAAGCTAGACAATTGAAACAGGAACATCACGCTTGAGCCTCACATTCCCACTAACGAATGATAACTTTTAATATGAGTAATATTATGTCATGAGGCCAACAAAGTAGTGTACTATAAAGAGTTTCATATCGTAAAGAAAGCCATACTGATTTTTCAAGTCAAATGGCTTTTATTGTCATTTCAACCATATACAGATGATAGAGACAACGTTCCTCCAGGACCAAGGTGCTACATATAGACAACTTAGAAGTACAAAAGTGCACATGTGCAACAGAAGACAACATAATATGCATGTGTGCAAACGTGCAAACATTACTGAAAGTGCAAATGTCACAAGACAAGACAATGCAGCACTAAACCAAATCGAATGTCCAAAAATTGCAGTGGTAGATGAATGTATACATTTGTGTGTGTGTGTCAGTCCAGTCCCTGAGTGTTCAGGAGTCTGATGGCTTCGGGGTAGAAGCCGTTACACAATCTGGCAGTGAGGGCATTCTTTTAGTTTGGTACCTCTTGCCGGATGGCAGGAGGGTGAAGAGTTTGTGTGAGGGGTGTGTGGGATCTTCCACAATGCTGGTGGTTTTGCTGATGCAACGTTTGTGGTGACTGTCGTGATGGAAGGAAGAGAGACTCTGATGATCTCCTGAGCTGTTCTCACTATCCGCTGTACGGTCTTGCGGTCCGATATGGTGCAGTTTCCATACCACACAGTGACGCAGCTGCTCAGAATGCTCTCAATAGTCCCTCTGCAGAAGGTGGTGAGGATGGGTGGTGGGAGATGGGCTTTCCTCAGCCTTCGCAGGAAGTAGAGAAGCTGGTGTTGAGGGACCAGGAGAGGCTCGCCGCCAGGTGAACACCAAAGAATTTGATGCTCTTTGACGATCTCCACAGAGGATCCTTCGATGTTGATTGGAGAGAGGTCGCTCCATGCTCTTCTGAAGTCAACAATCATCTCTTTGGATTTGTCTATGTTCAGAGACAGGTTCTTGACTTTGCACCAGTCTGTTAGCTGCTGCACCTCCTTTTGTTGATAAGACAGCAACAACAAGTTGTTCTTGTTGATAAGACCCACCACGGTTGTGTCATCGGCAAACTTGATGATGTGGTTCAAACTGTGCATTGCTGCACAGTTGTGAGTCAGCAGAGTGAACAGTAGTGGACTGAGCACACAGCCCTGGGGGGCCCCAGTGCTCAGTGTGAAGGTGCTGGAGATACTGTTCCCAATCCGAACAGACTGAGGTCTCTCAGCCAGGAAGTCCAGGATCCAGTTGCAGAGAGAGGAGTTCAGGCCCAGCAGGCTCAGTTTCCCAATCAGGTGCTGAGGAATTTTTGTGTTGAATGCTGAACTGAAGTCCATGTACAGCATTTGTACATAAGTGTCCTTGTTGTGTAGCTGTGTGAGGGCCAGGTGTGGGGTGGTCTTCCTCGCTGTTATGTCATTCTGTGTGTCAATCCATGCAAAGAAGTTGTTAAGCGCATCTGGCAAGGAGGCATCATTGTCACAAGCAGGTGTAGTTGTCCTGTAGTCAGTGATGGCCTGGATGCCCTGCCACATGTGCTGAATGTCACCGCTGTCTTGAAAGTGGCTGTGGATTCTTTGGCCGTTTGTGCACGCTTTGCTGCTCTGATGGCCCAAGACAGTTTGGCCCTCGCTGTCCTTAGGGCCACTTTGTCACCTCCTCTGAAGGGAGAATCCAGAACACCACCTTACTGCACTGTCTTACTGCACAGGGCTGCTTTTCTGTTGACACGAAACACAGTGAGCCCATCTAGCTGAATGGTGGCATCCGGAACGCTGTCGCTAAGCCATGCCTCTGTGAAAACAAAGACGCAGCAATCTCTAAACTCACGTTGGGTAGTCCACTGAAGTTGGATGTAGTCCAGTTTATTGTACAGGAAGCAGACATTGGCGAGCAAAATGGATGGAAGACCCAGCTGGTTGGGATTAGTTCTTAGCCTAGCATGGACCCCCACCCATTTGCCATGCTTCCGCTTCCTCGCACTGTGTCATGTGTAGTGTGTTTCATAACACAGTTCATCTAATAACCTAATGAAATTGGCAATTATTTTTATCGATTTTTATTAATTTTGATGATTAGTTGTTGCAGCCCTTATACATTTCATAAAATTGTGAAATGTTTTTATTCCCCAAGCCTGATAATTAATAAAGATCAAAAGTAATGACTGTGTTGCTCATTGCACTGTTTGCAAAAGTGGCTTTTCTATTGGCCCTGGTGTGTTAAATGACCGTAAACAACACGTTGAGGTGAGTTTAACAGGTGTCATTCATTCATGGCATGTCTGACTACCAATAGGTGAGCTCTCTCCAGCACCAACAGGAAGCACAAAGCATGTACAGTAGCACGATGGGAAATAATATAAAAAGGAATCTAGTTGCGGTCTTGCAGTTTGTGACCCTGCAAGATCTCCAGGTTTTGCAATAGTCATAGTCTGTGACTAAAAACTCTGTGAATTGTCTCTAAATGTGGAGGGTGTCAGACATTAGTCTTTTAAGAGTCTACATATATTAATGTCAGATTCTCTGAATATAGGTCTACTCAACCTGTGAAAGAAATAAAGCATATTATATGACAAAGCGCTTTCTATATAATCAAACTAGCAGTGAACTCTGAAAGAATAACAATCTGCATGTAGAGACCAAAGGTCAGTGGATAGAAGACATTGGATCAAATAATGTCCATTTCATTTAACTTCTCTCATTTTTCTGCTTAATTAAAAAAAAATTCAAAAACAATTATACACAGATGAGACAATGTAGAAAGACATTATTCTTACCTGTTACATATAGTCTTGTCCTTGAGCCAAAGACTTCCACCTCCACAGTGTGTTATTCAGTTACAAAAACATGTGCACTTAACTTCATGTAATAACTCAACCAGAATAAGGTTATGTTGCCAAGCAAAGCTGGGGATAATGTAATATGTTGAGAAGATGCTCGGAGAGCACTCTCATTCTGCCTTGGAGTCATGGAAGACTGCAAAAAGCCATACCTAAAACCTTGGGAAACACATCTGATAAATAATGGAAAATAGTCTCAAGCATGGAAATTTAACTAGTCACACCATCGAACTTAAGAAAATAATTATGGCAGAAAGAGATCGTTCCTGAGAACCTATGTGCAGGATTAGAAAATAATGCTGGCAGAACAGAACTGTGGAGGTACGGTATCCAATCAGAAGAAGATAATGAAAATGATGCATATAATGTGACCTAGAAATAGAATATATGAACTCCAGCTGAGCAGGAGGAAGGAACCTTCTTCGGTCAACTGTTTTGTGTGACTGTTGCTGTATTTTTCCTTGGTGCTAATTAAACATTTTGCTGATTAGCATTTTGACTCGGAGTCTTCTTTTTTCGTTTTTCTTTTGAATTTTGATTTCCCACAGCATATTTCTGGTGTAGTTGGCAGGATCCAATAGGGTGTGCCATTTCCTCACTCTTGGGACCAGGACTAAATGAGGACAGTTACATGGCCACACAAAAGAAAAATCAAGGTAAGCTAATTTTATTGCTTTCCAGGTGAATAGAGGGAAGTGTAATAAGTGGGAATCACTGCTCAAAGTTCTGCCTCAAGGTGATCTGTTCAGCCTTGGAGGTGTAGGAAAAAGGAAAGTGTCTTAATTTATGCCCAATACAGGTATATAAAATGCTGACTCTGCCCAGATGGGAAAAAATGAACATCATGAAGGAAGGATGTGTTGAAACATTAATATGGAAATATTGTGGTTCGCAGAAAGAATAAACATTGAGGAACATGATTAGGAGGAAGAAAATGAGAGGTTCTGTGAATTCCAGAGGAGAAGACTGCAATATGTTTCAGGGGAAGATCTGGAGTATATAATGGCAGACACGACAGGCATAAGCACTTATTTTGTAAAGAAAGATATTACAGAAGGAATGATGGGACTTTACAAGTATGGACAGATGAAAAGATAAGGGTCCCCCCAAGAGCCATGATGGTTTGGGGCCCAAAAATATGGGAACTGTGTGTACTTCAAATGAGAGAGATTGTGGACATGTGGACCCAGCAGTTTCTAGACCCATAATAGAAGAGTTGCTACAGAAGGGTCATGGGTGTGGCATGAACAAGAGTTCATAAGGTACAGGCATGGATGGAGGGAGTTGGACGATGTGGATTAAGTTGATTAGGAAAAGGTGAATTGGGTCAGAGTGAGATCCAAAAAGACCCAGTATGCCAAAATTGGCATACCCCAAGAATTGCGAGTGCCTTCCCCATTTAAAATAATTAAAGGTGAAACAGTGGAAGCCATAGTAGCTAGCTTTGATGTAAGGGAGAATTATTGTTACTGTCGCCAGTGTATGTGTGGGTGCCTCTCATGCTGGGCCTCTTCCATGCATGCTCTTTCTCTCCCTTCTCCAAAGAGGAATGTCACGGCATTCTTGCCGTCAAGGCATGGCGAAACACAAGTGTAGGATAGTAGTTAGAGGTAATCTTTCCATCTTTCCAATTGTTACATGCAGGAGAAGGTTTTGTCTATTTTCTTTTGTTTTCCCCTCCTTCTCTTTCCCCCGCTGTTCTCTCCTCCCTATCTCTTTCATTGGCTCACAGGTAACGCCTATACCAATCATTGACATGCGTGACACCGCGTTCCTGTTCTGATTCACCGACCCGAAGCATATTCCTGTATGTGAGGTGGGACTTGCTGTATAAAAGTTCTCTGGTGAAGATGGAAGGGGGGGGGGGTTGTTTCCATTAGTTTGTATTACACTTGACATAGAGACTCGTTAATCGAGAAAATGTTGGTCATGTATTTTGGGCAGTGTTTACCAGACAACTGTTAATCTATAGCGTATTGTTACCTATGTTAGTTTTCCCTAGCGTTGAATTGGTGTCTTAGCTGTTATTTCCTAAGTGTAACTATTTTGTGTATTACTGATTTTAACTTCCTTTAATGTTTTCCCTTTGATGTGTGGACAGGTACTTGGGGTGGGCCTATACATAACTCACATGGAAAAGTTTGTCTGAATAGACACACTAGGTTAGGGGCGTGTGCCACCCTCTGTACTTTTGGTATAGGTAGATGGTGATACCCAGGATAAGAGTTTTGTTCATTTATTGTGTTTGGTACTGTCTGTTGTCCACCACATCTGAAATAGAGAAAATCAAATTTGTCACTTTTTGAGACTCCATGCGTAAACTGTTTGTTACCTAATTTTTTTTCTCTCAGTTGTTACTACCACACTGTTTTATTGGTTGTATACCATGCTGTAAACTATTACCCTTACCACTTATGTAAAGAATTCCACAGACATAGTAAGGTTTTTTTTCCCAACCGAATCTTCTTGTCTGGGTTTATTTCTCCCATCATCCAGTGTCTGTTCAGTGTGTTACTCCTTTTTTTCCCTAGAGAGACGTACCCCCTAAAAAAAGGAATATAATTACAATAAACTCTCCATACTCTTCATGTGAACCGTTTACGTGTATAGCATATGTGAGCTACATTGGATTTAAGATATTTGGCACCATTTTGCTGACTAAATATACATCACAAAAGTAATCTAATAAGAATTAGGAGGTTTCATTGTTTGTAATAACCACTCAAGATCTGAGTAATTGCCCAAACAATGAATTTATGCTGTTAATATAAGAGATTATTTGTATCCCACCTGGATTCATGAATGCCTTCTCCAAATATCACTTTAAATTCTCAAGGAAAAAAATAAGATAAATAATATAAATATAAAGCCGACTGCAAGTATATTTTTTGAATAATTTAAAATAAGTCTGCTGGGAACAGTTACAGAGACTTTAAAAACACGTCTTTAAAAAAAGAGAGAGTGAGCTTAAAACACAAAGAGGTCCAAGGGAATAAAAGAAACCAAAATTAGTGAGCGCCATGTTGTCCGCTTGTGTGGGAAAAGGAAGGAAAAATTACTTAACTGATGTGAACAGGAAGTGTGCGTGAGTGGCTATGTTCAAGTTAATGAGTAGGAAAGAGTGGTTACTAATCACTAATGAAGTTTGACTTTCAGGTGAATTATCCCACCTCCTGAGAAGAAGAGGAAAGGAGGAAGCTGCAAGATATACAAGCATGAATAGTGCCAGGAGACACAATGAGGTGCATGGGAGATCTGTGGTGCATCAAAGGGTAAGTAAAAATAAAAATTACACTTAAATAGATAAGACCATGAGAAAAGTAGACACAGAGCAAATGAATGATGAAAGTGTCTTAAATTGGAGGCGGGGGATAAGTAGGCTAGCACTGGCAGCAGAGGAAGGGTTAACACTGGTAGCACAGGAAGGAGAACAGGGATTGGCTAGACTTTTACAGGAGGCAGTAACAGAGGTGAGAAGGAGAGAGAAGAAAAGGCAGGCAAAAGTACTGGAAAGGGTTAAGAGGAGGTGCTTGTATAGAACCTTTGAACACCCTACATTACATCTAAAATGAGCATGGGAAGATCAGGAGTTTGTTAAAGAACAGATGTGGGAGCAGACTGAGTTAAGAGAACCCATCCCAAGATATAACTCCGAAAGATCCATCTTGGTGGCTAGAGAGTTTGAGGCCGTGACCTACGGGTCAATCACTGTCTTGTAAAGAGCTGCAGGTTAATGAAAAGAAGGAATTGCAATAAGGATAGCTGTAGAGAGGAACAGGGTTGAGTGTGTGGATGTTAGGATCTTTGATGTTAGGATGGATAGCAGAATTACTGTATTAGTGTGGTCAACACATACTGCCTATGCGAAGGTAGCAAGGTAACACATAAAAAAGCTGAGAATGAGCATGACTGCACAAACCATAGTGTATACAGGGCCCAATAAACATTGGCAGGTGTGGTCAACCCATACAGCCTATGTGAAGGTAGCAAAGAAACATAAAAAAAAGCTGAGAATGAGCATGACTGCACAAACCATAGTATATACAGGGCCCAATAAACATTGGCAAGTGTGGCAGAATACAGGAAACTGAAAGCAAACATGGATGTCAGAAATGTTTGGAATGTCAGAAAAATGGATACATAGAACAAAAGACAAAGGCACAGGAACCAAGTGGCCTGAGAAAGGAACATTTGAGGCAAAAATGTGTGAAGGAATGAAAGTGCTCATCAAGAATTATAAGTCCAAAGACATGAGTAAGAAAAGGATGGAAAGGATACAGGAAGAATTGAGAGTGCTGAGGAAATTCTGGGAGGAATGGCAGTGGAGAGAAAAGGAGAAAAAGGCCCAGAAAACATTAATAAAAATGATCCCTTCTGCACCTGCTCCATAGATCCTCCACCCTATAAGCAGGGAGCATACCCAGACCTCCAAGGAGAAGTGAGAGTAGAATTGGAAGAAGGGGGGGATCTTAGAAGGAGGAAAGAATGCATAGTTTAGAGCCAAGAGGAACTCGCAGAGGAAATAGGGGACAAAGGCCTGACCCAAGAAAGTAAGTGGATTATTGAGGAGGGGTTGTGAAATGCCGAGGAGCTCAAGATAAAGAAAACATTGTGGTGGAAAATGGCGAGGGAACAAAAGTTCCTGTTAATAAACTTATCGCTATTGCAAAGAGAAAAGGACAAGAAAGTGGACGGGAAGGTTATAAGGAAGAAACACACAATGGCTATGGTAATGTGGATCAAAGTAGTAGTATACACACGTGGACAAAATTGTTGGTACCCTTCAGGCAATGAAAGAAAAACTCACAATGGTCACAGAAATAAC
>JAQQZU010024890.1:0-10426 GCA_030068025.1 Parauchenoglanis punctatus | reverse complement strand
ATCTATGTGAACATTAGATGGACCCTTCTGCAAAAACCCTGGCAGCGGGCTGCTTTGGGAAAGTGTATAAGCAAAAGTGTGGAGATAAATGGGCCGCGGTGAAGAAAGTGCCTGTGGACCGCATCACTCAGCGAGAGCTTATCAGAGAGTACAGAGTTTATGAGTGAGTAAAGTGATAATTCCTCACAGATACTCTGTTACTTATTTGAAGAGAAATACTTCAGCTAAAATTCCGTTATAGCGAACAGTAATGGAGAGCTTATAATATGGCATTTAAAGTATTCCTTTTAACATAAGGATGATTATTAAAATAATTGCAAAAGGAAAAACCTTCTTTCGTTAAAAGCCCCATTTTCTATGAATCGCTTATTCTACCTTTTAAACTGCAGGACAGCAAGACACAAGAACGTGGTGCAGGTCCTCGGGAATCCATGGGTCTCTGACGGAAAGTTGCACATTCCACTGGAGTTCGTCTTTGGAGAGGATCTTGAGACGACCATATTTAACAGACGGAAATCTAAAATATGGGTATGTGTTAGAGATGTAAGTAGATTTCAGAAAGTGTATGATGTTTTGTACTGTTAAAATGTTACTGAAATGTTTTTCCAGCTGAGCGACTCAGTGAAGACCACCATCATCACTGGTATGTGTGAAGGCTTGAACTTTCTGCACAGCAAAGACATCGTCCACCAGGATCTCAAGCCCGACAACATCATGGTGAGTGCCAATGTAGAGTTCAAGAAATTCACCAAAGCAGCCGAGTCACAGTACTACAGTCTCACAAGTGCAAATGTAAAAGATTAGGCATTAAGCAGTGTGAGAACGATGGTAAGTAAGGAATAAAGCACACCATGTTGTGCTATTGCAGGAAAATAATCATCAAGGTGGTGATACTGAGTCACTGTTACCACCCTGAAGCTGACAGTTTCCCTGTAACAGCTCATCCTGAAGTGTTTCATTATACTTATACCACTTATAGCAAAACATGTTGGTTCCTTTTATCAGTTACAGCCACGATACACAGTTGTTCCTCCACCTCCTGAACTAAAAAAAAGGCATTTTTCTTTCTTTCTTTCTTTTATAAACTTTTCTTTCACGTAAAAATTCAAAGTTACAGCTGGTACTGGAGACTCCTCCCATAAATGCCACATAAATATCTCCTTTATAGTTTATTTAGTTTAGTTTTTTAGACATAGCAGTAGTATGGAGCTGCAACATACAATTATGCAGAAGCACCAGATGCACTGTATGTAGTGTTTGAAACCTGTTCACGGAACAAAAACAAGACAAAAAAAAAAAAAGAAGAACAGAAATTGAGAAGTATTTAAGGAAATACTTCTTATTGGTAGAAGTATTTAAGGAACGTACAGAAAGTGAATCTCTACCTCCATCTATGACTCAGGGTATTATTACTCGGATCCTAAAACCTAAGAAGGATCTACTTTCTACTGATAATCAGTGTCCTATAAAACTCCTTAACAGCGACTACAAAATTCTGGCCTTGCTGTTCACGGAAAGAGGTAAAGATGTTTTAAATTCAATTATAGATGAAACACAGTCTGGCTTTATGAAAAATGGAAATATTGTTAATAATATTATTCATACTATCCTGCCATATTTCCAGTTCTCTTATCCGAATGTTCACACTTGATGTATACCCATGTATGTCACGAAAATCTGAAATTCTGTTTTCCTCAGGGGAATTCTTCTTCTCCCGGTGAATTACGAGATAGCTTATTATAGTGGATTGTGGTACATTTGCATATTAGGTTTGTAGTAGATCATCCTACTATTAAATGCCCACTGAGCATTCGGACACGCTACATATCGCTTTTGTGGACTATATGATGGAAGTATTCAGATGCAGCCCTGGTTGAGCCAGGAAGTGTCGCGTGCCGCGCTGTGCATGGCGTGCCAGAGGGAGCTCATGACAGTACTGAAAATATTTTAAAGATTAAATGGATAGCAAAAAAATTAAGATTATTTTACAATTTCATGTCAACAGAAACACACACCACATGCAATTTTATTCATTCGTCTGCTTTTCCATGTTGGATTACAGCTTTTTCAGCATTTTTTTATATGAAAAAAAGGTTTGTTCATTTGTTTGTATAAAAAGCTGTAATTAAATCTGACATCAGTGGAATCTGAACCTCCTCTGATTACTGAACTTTTTAGCTCCTGTTTCTTTTCATCCCGTTAGATTGAGCACAGATCTCATCGCGCTGTGATCATTGACATGGGCCTGGCAAAATTCTACAAAAATGGCTTAACTTCTGCCATAAACATGGGCAACATAGCCTACTCTGCTCCTGAGATCTTGCAAATGCGAAACATTCGAGACAAGCGATCAGACGTGTGGGCCATGGGCAAAATCATTGCCGAACTCCGCCGAGGTGTCAGGTTTAAAAACCATGATTTGATTAGGATTATGAATATTCTGGAAGGCAGTCCATACTGTAGTGTTGTGTCCAGGATGGTGGAGACCAACGCTGCAGAGAGAGCCACCATGGCTGGAGTGATTTTCAAGATCAGGCAAATTGAGGCAACAAGGATTGAAATTTCGAGGGCAAATCAGATGGTAAGACAAAGACAGATGGGGAACAGGTTTGGACAGCCACCTAGGATGTTTAAGTAATTGAGAGGGAAAATCAGAGGCAATTAAGAAGCAAACCAGGTGGAAATTTGGAGGCTAATTCAGAGGGCAACTCATTGGGCAAATCAGGCAAATTTGTGGAGTAATTCAAGGAGCAAATCCGGAGGCACCAACCAAGTCCTCGCTTGTGTATGTTTTCCAGATTCAGTTCTATACCTAGAAAGATATAATATGGTGTGTTTATGTGGTGAAGGTGTTTCTGCTAAATATCTAATGTGTATTAGTATTCTTCAGATCATGTATAATATATTCCTTTGCACAATGACCTACTGTGTATGAATTGCAGATGTTGAATCATTGAAAATATAATGAATGAAACACTGATTGAAATAAGGATTTGTTCATTTGTTCAGGATGGAAACATGGCTCACCTATAGTTATAAATAAAGCTGTAATTAATCTGACTTCAGTGGTATCTGATGTATTTGACCCCTGACTTTCATTGATTCCTTTAACTGCATATGCAGCTGTAACTGATATAATAATAATAATAATAATAATAATAATAATAATAATATCAAATGAGAGACAGAATTGCTGAACTTAAATGAATGTTTATTTAACACGGTTGTCTGAATTATCTGTAACTACTGTAGATCTG
The DNA here is from genome assembly GCA_030068025.1 of Parauchenoglanis punctatus. NCBI lineage: Eukaryota > Metazoa > Chordata > Actinopteri > Siluriformes > Auchenoglanididae > Parauchenoglanis > Parauchenoglanis punctatus. Next base: position 7,169 of record JAQQZU010024890.1, on the reverse strand, counting down.
CACTCTGTCTGCAGTAGACTCATTTTAAATAAAAAATTATCAACTTAATAAGTGTCCACAGCTCCTTACATTTTACAAAAATTAAAATTTTTTCCAAAAAGTTCTGAATGAATTTTAGCTATTAAAGGGTTTATAGAATTTAGTTGGAGCTAATGAACTCTAGTGATTGTCTGGAGCCCTGCTTTTAAGATTACAGAACATCCGCGAAACTCAGGTATTCAGGACAGAGCAGTTTACACTTTCTGGTGTTTCTGACAAAGCGCATTTCTTGTTTCATTACTTCAAGAGAGAAAAAAATGGAGGCTGATGAGTGAACAACTTTTTTTAAAGCTGCTATAACATACATAAGAACAGGAAATGACCTATACGCCTGGAAACCTGCTGACTTTTTCAAGTGATAAACGACACTAAGAGAAGTGTCATAATAAGTGTATGACACTAAGTGTCATAAGAGAAAAAATTTAACTCTACCAACAAATAATAATAAAATATTAGTGCGACTGCCTCATTTACCAGTCGTATATATTTTCAGCTAGAACATTATTTAACACTGTCTGATACAAGAATTAAGACATGATATAACTACTGTAAGTAACACACATTCTCTGTTAAAGGAAAATCATTGGAGTGCGACAGCATGCCACATGTATGCTGCTTGAAATTGTAATGCTACAGTATACAAAGACATTCTATTCAATTCAGTGGCAGCAGTTTGGGAAAGAACATATGGGTGTGATGGTCAGGTGTCCATATACTTTTGGCCCTCTGGTGTACAGTATATAGAAATACCTTAACATGCTGTAACAATCTTCATTACAGCAAAGATGGATGTGCACTCTGCCAAATTAACACTGTACCTTATTAATTATTCACAGTGTAACATCATTAAACTCACAAAACAAAGGACTAACTCATCATTCAAGCTACCAGTGACAGAATGTAGATGATTCATACTCAACAAATTACACAACTTACATCAGTAAAGAATTGTTGGCATGTTTTGTTCATCGATATATATATATATATATTCCCACACACACAAATGTTATTTTCAATCAAAACAATTTTCCATCAAATAGCTTTGGAATGCAAACAATAACTACACTTCATCACACCACCCTGTCATTGATCATTTTCCTATGACAGCATGACACTGTGTTTAATTCCATACTTAACCAATTCATCAGGAGAATTAAGAAATTTCCCACAGGGTTGAATAAAATCTTGTCTTATCTTACCTTATCTTATCTTATCTTGCAAAGTTCTCTCTGAGCTCTAGTTCAGGGATATAATCATAACACACATGGCAAATCAGAAAATCTACAATTTTACTTCCAGAACAATCTTCAGTACTTGTGCCCCTTTAAAAAAGTATTTGAATAAGTAAACAAAAAAGATTTTCATCCACTGTTTCAATTGAAATTCTTTTCTTCTTCAAAAGTAAGAAACTCAACAAACAACCTTGATGATGATTGATTACTGATGAACTTGAGACGTGTCGAGAATTTACGTGTGCAACTTATCAAGAAAAGTTCTTTGAGACATTCCTCAGCTTATTTTTTCCCAGAAGGTTTATCATCATTCTAGCATGATCACACATACCTTACTGTTACGCGACCACATTCCATAGCATATGATCACATACACATTTCAAGTAATGAAGCTGAAACACATAATTAAGAATGGCAATTTCCCTTCATAGGAACTAAGAGCCTCAAGCTGTTCCACTGAACAGCTTTAGGATGAACTGGAACAGGAGTCTCTTACCCAATATGACCTCTAATGCTCTTGTAGCTGAACGAACACAAATCCCCACAGCCACGCTCCAAATTCGAGTGGAAAGCCTTCCTAGAAGAATGGAGCTTATTATAACAGCAAAGGGGAAATAAATCTTGAATGGGATGTTCAACAAGCATACACTGTATTCCCTAAGAGCACAAGTAACATTAAAATGATTCTGACTATAATGAAAACTAGGAAATAATTCAGTCAGCTTAAAATGTTGAAATGTATTCAATGAGATAAAAACCTTTGACTTCAAGACTCATATATAATAAGAAAAGGAAGCCAGTATTTCTTTCTTTAGTGACGGTTCATATAATATGTTTGTGTAAAGTTACTGGTTAAAGCTAAATATAATTTACATAAGACATACTAGAGCAAAAATGACACATACAGCCCATGGTGCCGGATTGTGATTTATCATCCTTATAGTTGACAAAAACTGCACATACTGTCCAGAATTTTATAAACAGATACAGCATTGGACAATCAATATACAGATTTACATTTATGATAAAGATCATTGTAATGTTACCCAACAAACATTGCTGTCATGCTCCAACTCCAAGTTGGCTTGTGCTCTGCAAAAAACATGGGCAACATAGCCTACTCTGCTCCTGAGATCTTTAATGGGAGAGTTCGCAACAAGCGTTCCGACGTGTGGGCCATGGGCAAAATCATTGCCGAACTCTGCCAAGGTGTCAGGTTTAATAACCATGATTTGATTAGGATTATGCATATTCTGAAAGGCAGTTCATACTGTAGTGTCGTGTCCAGGATGGTGGTGACCATTGCAGCACAGAGAGCCACCATGGCTGGAGTGATTGGTGAGATCAGGCAAATTTAATTTAATTTGAGGGCACCTCAGATAGTAAAACTAAAGCAAATGGCAGCAATACCAATACAAATATTGCCAAGACAAATAATACCAATACACATGTTGCCAAGATTAATGGTCCCAAGACAAATTTTTGCCCAGGTGCATAAACCCAGTTAACCCAGGGGGAAAACCAGTGGGTAAGACAGGGCCAATCAAGAAGCAAATCATGTGGAAATTTGGAGGGAAATTCACCAGGCAAATCAAAAGGCAAATCATGGATTTGTGGGGTAATTACGGGAACAAATCAAGAGGCAATTCAGGAGGAAATTTAAAGTAAAATTTAGAGGGCAAATCAGGGGACAGGAACAGAAATATCAAACACAGGTTAGGAAATTAGTTAGTGCAAGTTGATTTCAAAGGAACAGCAGCTGCTGATCTCGGGGCAAAAGAAATAAGGTGTCTGGCCCCTTTTACAACAGCAGCAGTGGCCAGTCACATCTCACAGTTCTCAATTTCCTGTTCTTTACCAGAAGATGGAACAGTGGTTCTTTATTGTTTTGATGGTGACCCTGGTGAAGTAGCGTTAAATCAAATAGTCATGAGGACAGGTGCATAACTGTCATGATTATAAATGGATTAGACTGTAATAGAGTCGCTGAAAAAAGTTGGAAAGAGTACAAAAAGCCAACAGGTGGTGGACATAAAGTGTGCATGTTATAGTGGTGATGATTAAAATAAGTGGGGAAAACATGAAAACAGTGATTTTGGTCAAATGAGTAGTTACAAAATAAATAAAGCAAGTCCCCTCTTGTGTATGTTTTCCAGATTCAGTACTATTCCTAGAAAGCCACCATATTGTGTGTTTATGTGGTGAAGGGCTTTCTGCTAAATACCTAATGTGTGTTAATATTCTTATAGTTATGGATAACAACTTTATTTACCTTCAACCTGTTGGGTATATGTATGTATTGAATGTTGGGTATATGTGTGTGAAATATTGCTTTTGGACAGTACAGTGAATGCTGAAAGCACTGTGCATAACTGTCACCACTTCACCTAGAAAGATATAATTATGGTGTGTGTTCATGTGGTGAAGGTGTTTGTGTTAAATACCTAATATGTGTTAGTATTCTTCTAGTAATATATAATATATTCTTTTGCACAATGACCTAACTGTGTACAAAAGGCAGATGAGAATATGTTGCATCACTCAAATTGCAATGAATGAAACACTGATTGAAATGATTTGTTTCATTTGTTCAGGATGGAAACATGGCTCACCTACATTTATAAATAAAGCTGCAATTAAATCTGACTTCAGTGGAATCTGATGTAGTTGATCTCAAGAACTAATAACAATATTAATAATAATAATTATTATTATTAGTAGTAGTAGTAGTAGTAGTATTTGTTGAAAAAAATTGGCTCTTTTTTTTACTCTTACTGATTACATTTAATCTTACTGTTTAATTTACCTTTAATGTTAGTGTTACTACTGGGGTTTTTTTTTTTTGGAGGCAGATGAAAGCTGTTTTTATAGCTGCTATAGCTGCTCAACCCCACTGAACACCTTTGGGATGAACTGGAACTGGAGCCTCTTCAACATCTCCACATCAGTACCTGACCTCAGTAATGTAGCTGAATGAACATGCCGACAGCCATGCTCCAAAATCTAGTGGGAAGTCTTCCTAGAAGAACGGAGCTTATTATGACAGCAAAGGGGAAATAAATCTGGAATGAGATGTTTAATATGCACACACTGTATTACCTAAGAGCACAAGTAACATTAAAATGATTAACTATAATGAAAACTGGGAAATAATTCATCCATCTTAAAAAGTTTCAACTTCAAGACTCATATATAACAAGAAAAGGAAGCCAGTATTTTTTTTAATGACCGCTTACTTAATGTTTGTGTAAGGTTATTGGTTACAGCTAAATTTAATTTGCATAATACATACTAGTGCAAAAACTGCATATACTGTCCAGTATTCTACAAACAGATATAGCATTGTACATATCAATATACAGATTTACATTTACAATAAACAAAAAAACATTGTGATGTTACCACCAATTTTGCTATTGGATTTCATTCTCCATCTCAAAGTCCACCTAATAGCTGATTACAACTTATCTGTTATAGTATTCCAGTTTTTCAGTCTGAGCAATACTTCCTGGTCACAAATGTTAACAAGCATTGTGAAATAAATCTAGCAAGCTATGTAAAAAATTTGCTTTGGTCATAGCAGGCTTTGAAATAGAACAACTTAAGTAGGTTATATAGCTAGAATAGCTTGTTTACTGTTAATGCAGTTAGTTATTTTAATATTCCAAGTTAACACTAGAGACTTTCACACATATGGCTTGCATCTATTTTGCCAGGAAGCCTTTTGCAAACCTGGGTGGCCAATTTGCCTGCAGGATTTCAACAACTTGATTTGTGACTATTTGAATTTGAATTTCATCCATGTGATCTGAATAGGTTTGGTGAAGGAAGTTTGGGGTCATTTGATAATCGAGAATGAAATGGTAGCATTTTCATATAAGAGTTGTGGCTCTGAAACTAGAGTGCATTCATCACTTAATGCTCACAAAAGCAGGACACATGGAGGCTGTGCTGGTCCAGATCTCTTTGATGGTGTCTGCAGATAAAAACTCTCTAGGCCTAAGTGATGTGGAGACTCTTGATGAGTGTGTAGACCTTTCTCTGAGTGAAGACATATTGTATGTAGATGCTAATCAGTGTGATACCAGTCAGTTTAAAAAACAGTTCAATCTGCTCTTTGTGTATCAGACATGGCTGCACAGGATATAGTGGAACGATTAAATCCTGTTTGACCGCTGAAAGTGAAGAAATATCCTCCAATAAGCAGATAAAACCTTTATTAAGAGAAAACTTTCCTGTGGTTGTGTTTTCAGTGTCACCGAACCTGGGCTCAGGGTGAATTTGTTCTAGAAACAAAGCAAGTCTTGAACGGAATGTCCAGACTGTCTTACAGTAAATGCATATTTCGCATGACTTTTACATATTTCGCATGATTTTTACATATTACCACAGGTGCTGCTCACAACATCACATTTGCAACACATCCCACATCAGCAGACGAGCTGATCACCATTATGTGTGACAGAGTTAAACCTCGTTTTGGTACCAAGCTTGTTACCAAGCACAAGTCTTACAGAACCAGGAAGCCAGAGCAGACAGTACGGCTGGAAGACGAGCTTAAAATTCAAGACAGACAAATTCAGAATCACACTGAGCACATGTGGAGGTGAAGAGGTGGCTGTGAGTTCAGGGAAGAAAAGGCAGAGTAACCGTGCTCCATCAGCAAACCAGCAGGTTGAGCTGAGGTAAAATTTCTACCAAACTTCCCAAGAGGGAACCATGCAATAAGCCTGGAGACTGCAAATAGAAGAGGAAGTGGCAAAGACAGAGCAAAATCTACAGATGATAGAGAGACTTACGCAAATCACATTCGCATTGGGTCGCAAGCAGATTCTTGTTGACAATCCAACTCATCTCAACCAATAAAGGATTTCCCGGTGAACTGGCCTGCCCAGTTATTTACAGTTACAGGTAAACTCTCTATTAACTTTCTCCCACATATATTGTTCTTAGTGTCTGTCAACTGTCTATGACACTGTAATGACATACTTTAATACTCAATATCACAGTACTGACACCTCCCTGTAGAGCATGAATGGATCTTATGTAAAATAAAGCTAACTCTGTAGCATGAATCACTACTGCAGTTTTTGTATCTAAACCATAATAAAAATGTTATTCTATAAAAACAATGTAGGTGAATGGGATACAGTTACTGTTGCAGTGACTCCTAGGGATAGCAATGTCACATGAGACATCCATGTATTGCAGCTGAGGTGATGTTTAAACTTTGCAGAGAACAAAATTTCATCTTGCTGCTTTATTCATTTATGTGTGTGAATGTTTTATATGATTGTTTACATGTTTATGTTTGGACAGAATTCCACTTGATTACTAAACTCAAAATAGGGAGCAGGTTCTACACAGAGCTGGATAGAAGTATACAACAACTAAATGCTGAATGTACTGAGAAAGCAGCAGAAGCACCGAGGAGGAGGAGCACCCTATGATCTTTTGGTAGGTGATGTCAATGTTTCATATTTCTTTTGCTAAATATATTGTGGTCTTCCATCAATTTCTGCAAAAAGTGTCATTTGTTCCATATCACAGGTTTATATAGGCTACATTTCAAGCTAATCATACATGGTAGCCACTAAAATGAACTTTAAGCTGAAAATGAAATTAAAATACTGCTATATTCATACACACACTCCAGTAGACAATGTCATATTATCATTGCTGCACTCTTACAGTCAGTGTTTTTGAGGTTATGGCTAAGATTTTTTTAAGTCTGTTTATTATTTAACATCTGGTCAGACATGCAGAAATCCGGGCAGAAACATTAGTGTTTGAGGGAGGAAAACAGAGGATTAGTTGAGTGTTGTCAGGCCTACTACTGAACCTTCGGGCACTAGGACTCCCTCCCCGGAGTTCTAATTAGCTCCAGCTGCACATCAT
>JAQQZU010024888.1:0-10429 GCA_030068025.1 Parauchenoglanis punctatus | reverse complement strand
ACACAGGGACAAAGACAGCCATGAACAGATACACACACACACACACACACACACACACACACACACACACACACACAGACAGACACAAAAAAGGCACACTTTCTGCACTTGTCTTGTGTGCATGTACTTGCTAGTGTTACTTCTGTGAATTTGGGGGTTTGAATTAAATTAATAATAAGTGATAACAATAATGATAGTTATTAATTTATTTGTATTATTAACGCAGTAGCCATTTCTGAACACCGGGCGTATTGACATGTCTTCAGTCCGTCCACCACAGGAAGGCAGGAAGAGGCAAACGAGGCCAGACGTGGGAGGAAGCAGGCGGTACGGAGCGAGGTGTCCCAAACCCATCCAGGAATGAAACACGGGAGACGAGAGAAGAACAGCAGCGAGCGATGCTCTAGATAACGGTTCTGACCGTTATCACACGGACACGAGACATGGTCTATACATGATAAGTGAATACATGATGTTCAAACCTTCAACAAGACTCAAAATCAGCATCACTTAAGCTCTCCTAAGTAGTTTTGATTCTTTTGAGAAACATGAAAAGCACAAAACTCTGTCTAAGCAAAGAAAAATACATCAAAAACAATGAGGGGAAAATGGGTAACTCCTTGCTTTTCCCTACTTTAACAGTGCGACAGAGAAAATGTGTCTGTGCTCCGCCTGGAGAAGACCGTCACGTACCACAGCGATTGGAGATCGGACGAGCCGTGAAAACGGACGTCTGAACGCCGGATTTATGTCAACATGCTTTAGTAGTTTTAGCGCTTCACTCCAAAGCACTAAAGTAAACATGTTTCAAACCGTATGATGACAACTGTACCTGGTTTCAGTCCGAACCAGAAAATCGTTTGTGATTTCATTGGTGTCTGGAGAAGCAAAGAACAAATCGGGGTAAAAACAACAGAAGAGGCAGAGCCCTGACCTGCTGGAACGTAAACCTCGCTCTCGGCGTGTATTTATAAGGCCAGGAGTCTTTCTGAGGAAACAGTGCAGTAATATCGATCATTATTATTGTAGATCAGCGCGTGTTGATCGGCGCGGCGTTCCCACAGCTGCTCTGTATCCTGACAGAGAGAACGCCGGGCTCCCTGCTGTCAGCCCAGGGGATGAAGTTACACGCAAACACACGAAACGGTGTCCGTACAAAGAGGGGCCTTGATCAGAATCATATTGAAAAAACAAAAGGGACCAAAAGGAATTAAGATTAGTTTTACATGGAGAGGTGGGGTAACGGAATTATACCGAGGTCCACTTCCTTCGCAAGGCAGGAGTCAAAACTGGGAATTGCGTCGTTTCTGAGCCTTGTGTGTTCAAGCTACAAAGTGGGAAATCACCAAGGATGCCGTCACCAGCCAGTTTGATTTGACGTCACTTGCTGAACTTAAGGTTGAGGAAAACGTCCAATATACATACGGACATGTTGAAGAGCCAGTCATATCCTGTGGGAAAAGAGGTTTCGCTCTTATTATTCAGTGTGAGGCTGCATTCGCACTCGCTTATAATTTCACAATTTACTAAAGTATAGTAAAATGCATTTCAAATGAATTCTAATATTTAAATCAAGTGAAAAAAAGTGTGAAAATGCGTCTGTCACACGCCAGGATTCGTTTTCACTATTGGCAGATGATGAGTGCAAGATAACTGTACTGGCTCCAAACACCTCTGATCTCGGATCGTTCCTTCCAAGCTTTACTTTCTTTGTACCGTCCCTTTACACATTTAATTAGAAGTTGTTTGAGACAGGATAAGATGAAAACCTGCTTATAAGTCTGGGGGTTTTTTTTGTTGTTTTTTTTGAGGCAAGCAAGAAATAATTACAGGTAGAAAGCCAACTTCTTAACAGGGAAATTAAAAAAAAAAAAAAAAAAAAATGTACCACATCCACCCGATTTACATGAATCTGAGAAAGCTCACAAATTCGTCTTTTCCAAACCAAACACCGTCTTGCATCAGCTTACTGCATCATCATCCCTGCCAACTGGTTCAGTCCTTGACAATCTGAGATTTTTTTGCTCACGAGGAAAGTATTTGGACAGCGCTGCCAAATCTGGTGCACTTTATCAGCCCACATAAATTCTCTTGAGACTTGTGCGCTACAGCTGCCGAAATTAGGAGGCTCGTCTCGGCTCCTTGACTTTATCAGCTATAACGTATCTTCATTCATCCTTAAAAGTGCATTAAGAAGTCGGAATGGGACGAGGTACTGTATCATGATGAAAGCTTGGACCTGTTACGACTGAAATGATTCGAGATCTCTCAGACGTCTACGCTATCTCTCGTCTGTCACGCGGGCAGCTTGGTTTACTCTAGTACGCTTCCAGCATGCATCCCAACCCTGCGATTTTACCAGCATTCCTAGGAGGTGGGCAGATGATCTATGGCCAAACCATAAATATTTCGCAACACCAGTTATTTCCGTCTTTCATAAACAGGGCAAGCTGCCAGAATGGGCTTTTGCAACGCAAAAAAGTCGACTACTATTAATGGTGTAGAAAAGAATGCGTGTTGCACACTCTGCTATAGTTATTGACCCAACACTTGTAAAAGAAAGTGACATAACAGGTGTTTGGAAGGACGGCGAGCCGTATTTGGTAGGCAGATGCCAGGCATTAGCTGTCTAAACAGAATGGGGGAGATGAACCTCGCTGAAAAAGTCCCACCTGCAGCTCTTAGAAAAGGAGGCTAATCTGATTAGCTCAGTGACAAAAAGACAAACATGGGGATTCCCTCCCCTCCCTCTCATCTCCCGCTGAGCGCTATAGATACTCACCCACTGCACTTTTGACCTGCAGCTTAAAAAGGCAAGGACGTAAGACCCTGGAGCCGCTCTGCAAAATAATGAAACTTTACACACATAAAGGTGTGCGACAAATTAAAGGAAAACACCTACATGGTGTTTGTTAGGAAGGTGTTGGGATACAATGAGTCACCCGAACACACAAATGCTACGTGGCATAGCTTCGGGAAGATTTCTGGAAGTGTCCGGTCGTGATGAGCTTCCTTCAGGTTCTGTTTTTATGGAGAGCGCTCGCTAACAAATCTCCTATAGGTGTCCTAAAAAGGGTGGTGATCTGGTAAATGAGGTCAATAGCGTGTGATTTAAATGATATTCGACATCGATAAGCCGTTATGCCATGTGGATGGTGGCAGAGACGTCGAGGAAGAGACCACACCCAGCAAACGATAAAGGTAATCAATTACAAGGACTGCTCTGGGACACAAACCGTGCATCTCCATTCGCTACGTTTCTCCACTTGTTTATTTAGCCCATTTCATACACACAGCTTAAATCACATGCCACAGATCACCAACAGGAAGTTCACGGTTCACCACCAGGATGTAATTCACGAACCAGAGGAACAGATTGCATAAAGGCTCTAGTGCTCTAGGGAGGAGCAAATCTAAGCAGCGATCGCATGGCCGCCTTCCTTTCAGCTTTTTTTGTTGTGTACAGTTCATAAGTCATTTACTGTGCCACAGGGAACATTCCAGAGAGACAAGAGCTTTATTCTTAGTGTGGCTGCGCCGCTGCTCGTCTTTCAGGCCCGGTATCAGAGCACAGTTCAAACACTCGCATGCCAGAGAGAGGCAGGGATGGACGTCAGGGCTCGGGGGCTGAGTGTCAGTGTAGAGACCAAACTGCACAAAACCAGCTAAGCGGCAAAGCCCCCTCCAAAAAAAAATAAATAAATAAATAAAAATAAAAAACTGACTGCATGAGGTGGCAAGAAAACTCATTTCCGCCTCCCCAAAAGATTCTTTTTAAACTGGAATATCTTTTGCACAAAGTCCCACCAATCTGTCCATTTATCTATCAGTCAGTCAATCTCTCTCACTCTATTAATCCATCAACCAATATACATCTGTTTTACCAATCCGCTCATCAATATCTCCATCGATCCATGCAGCCAGCCATCCATCCATCTATTAAACTATCAACCAATATATCTGTTTATCCATCCAATAACTTCATCCAGTACATCAATCCATCACTATTAATCTAGCAACCAATATATCCATCCTTTTCAGTCCACACATCAATACAACCATCCATCCAGTCCAAATCGATCACATCCATCTACCCATCAATACAGCCACATATCTATACACCTATGCGTTCATCCATCTACCTAACATCTATCCATCTGATAGGCATCAATCTTTGTCCACCTACAGAGGGTATAAAAAAGTTTACACATGTCTAATACATTGCAGGTAACAGTGATGTAAAGAAAGCAACCAAGATAAATCCTGTCAGATCTTTTTCCACCTTTAAATGTGATACAGAAACATCTTGGGGGAAAATAAAATGAGAAAAAATACCTGCACAGCAATCTGTAGATTTTAGCGAATGACTTGAAAAATACTATAGCACAGCCATTCAGTGTGTGTGTGTGTGTGTGTGTGTGTAAAAAAGTCACCGAGTCAAACAAAGACAAAGGGACAGAAAAGTATGCATTTATACGTCGCTTCAAATTCAAAATCGATGCATCTCATCTGTCCAAACTCTGTGGCCCTGGTCAAAAGTGATACCGTGAAAAACAAAACTTGACGCTTCAAACTACACGGTTAAGCTTTAAACTATAACTGCTGCTGCCGTTCAGTCATGTTCGTTCTTATCAGGACTTGAAACTGGTCCTTCACAAATTTCAGTGATAAGGCTGTCCTTTAGCCTACAATGCAACATACCAACCAAAACAAACTGAGAAGAACATCTGATTGAGCAAAAAACTGCCCAAGGCTTGGATTAGTACTTGAATATTCTGCAATATCCTTTAAAAACACCACCAGGAAACTAACGGACCACTTCAGATCAAACACATATTGAAGGAATTTGGAGCAAACTTTATATGCCGTCAGAAACAACAAGATCCCGTGTGAACATTCAGTCATTCATTCCTGCATTCAGCCAGCCATCAATCCATTACAGATTAAACCCATAACCACACCTTCATTCCTCCAAAAAGCAGATCATGTGTTCTGCACCCATCACACACTACCTGCGGCTCTGTATCGGGAGTTGCCTCTTCATTTCCTTTAATTATGCTTTCGGACATGACGACAACCCTGAACTCCCAACACCACGCGGCGCCTTGCTTTAGAGCTTTATACAGGAATTGTTTAGGGTGGAGGAGTTTGCATGTGGACTAACTAAAGAGTCGGCAAATCTCTTATGATGAGAACATCTGTCATTACAGCTGTGATAAACACTAATTACAGTGCGATCGCTACAATATGCATAAAACACAGCAATAAAACTGGAGCTAATCGTAGGCTTATCTTGAATAAAAAAAATAAATAAACACACAGGATGCAACTGAAGCCGATCAAATCCGCAACAGCAAAGCAAATCCAAGATTAGAAAGTGAAAAGATAAAACTAGCAGCAGACAGACTATAAACCAGATCTAAAGGAGCGGATTGTGAACTCGCAATTAATGCAAGTCTTTGCTTGAATACACATCAGATGTGGCATAGCAGACGCGACGATGAATCCGATTCACACTGCGCTGGAGACGAGATGAAAAACAGCGGTTCTTCTTACCATTAGTCCTCCACGTCTGTTTCATTTCATACTCGTTAACATTTCAGCTCTCTTCTGTTGATTCCTGAACATCTGGATCCTCATTACAGGCACATAAAAAATAACCAACCATATCTTTAACTGCTTGTTTAGATTAAAGCTTTACATGTATTTACAGTGCTGTTGCTGTAGTTTATACACGGTGCTGCTGAATTCTCAAATCTGATTGGTCAGGTCAGATGGCGCCAACAAACATCTGGCTGAATTTAAATCACATGTTTATATTCAACTGCGTTATTGATTCTATAGAAACGGTTTACACCGGCATTTGTAGAACAGACGCTCCATGTAAACTGGTGGGGATGCGATTATTCAAAAGCAAAGTTTATGAACCTGAGGAGAAGTTTATTTAGCTGTTATGGAAAGAGTCTCCAGTGTCCGCAAAGATAAAACTGTAACTTCCCTTTGCAGGTTTTTCTTCACTTATAGTGCGGCCGGTGAAGGAACGACTGTTTATCGCCGCTATAACATGAGCGAGAACAGGAAGGAGCCTAGTCTGCTGAGGATTTGCAACATTAAATGTAACTATAAATGGAAATAAATAAATATTATTAGTGCTGACAAACTGTCGCAGAAAAGCAACCTCAGGTGGTACAAGTGACTGCTTTTAAAAAAAAACAACAAAAAAAAAAAAAAAAAACTTTCAAATATCACAAAACAGTTTTTACGCTTCTATGAGGTGGTTTTTCGGAGGATGCAATAAAGCAATATTTTGCTAAATTTAAATGGAAACATTTTACGCATTCAAGTCACATTATGGGACGTGAAGAGCAAATGGAAACTTTACCTTTCTGCACTTTGTAGCAGAGACCACAAGAGGAGGAAACCCAGCTTTAGTCTCAGAACTCCGCTCAATGAAAGCACAGACCATTCACAATTGCGTTTTGACAAAATGTTTTAAATATCTTTTTTTTTTTTTTTTTTTTTTTGCACAAAACTGAAATGGAAACCCGGCTATTTTTTTCCTTCTTGCATAACGTACATCACAAAGCCAACAATGAAAATCTTGGTATAAATTTGGCGAGGAATAATAAAGCAGGTTTTGATTTTTGGTTTGACAATAAACCAGCTCCCGAGTGTCGTGACACAAAAGTGTATTGACCGGAGATCGGTGTGGGAAGGACGGTTCTCCGTGCCAATCACAGTCACACTATCCAATCATGTGCATCTGCGAGGTCATGTATGCGGAAGACGGAAGATAACCCGTTACTCGGAATATTACGCTGCCCAGTGACAAAGTAGTTAGAAAAGATACAGTTGGCTGACTTCAGGTGTCTTGGTGGAATCATGTATCACCACCAGACGTCCTCCAGAAGTCCTGCACCACCTGCTTCATCCCCGTCCCCTCGTGCTTGCCTCGCAGCGGGAGAGATGAGACGCTCCAAGAAAAGAGAACAGGATTTACTTTGTAATGCTGCTGCGAGCCAAAAGGCACAATTCATAAGAACTCAATGTTGCACACAAAAGCATCCACGACCTCACTCTGAAGAATTGTATGAACGGTTATACAGTTAGCCCGATTATTTAATACGATTTTGAAAAGCCACACTAACAAACAAAGAGGCTTGTGACCCGGCCATTCACCAAATCATGCGAGTCTCACAATGCTCTGTGTAAATTTCTAACTTGTTCTATGGTTCAGCGATGCTCACTAGCTTCTCCTGTGTTCTCTAGACACAGTGCTGTGTATGCTGTGTGGTCTTTAAAAAAAAAAAAACCAACAAACAAAAAATAATCCAAAGCAAAGACTGGTCTGGAGCCACACCAAGAACATGAGGAATTCAGCCTGGATGAGGAGGACACTGAACTCTTCTGACCAGATAAAAAGCTCATCTAACGAGTCCACAAAGTGAACGCTACAAAGTGGTGATAACTTACTATGCACACTACTGCTGGATGTACTGTTGAGGATTTTTCATAAACGGTAAAGTTAAAAGGCCGTTATTTTCAAGGGTCTCGGGTTCCTCCTAGCATAGTGCTGCGATTAAACACAGCCGTACTACTGATTACTTTCATGTCCACTCCCTGGGTCAGATGATGCGGCTCATGAATCTTTTAGCATCGATTGATTCCAAGCCAAGCCTCTTTCCACTTACAGCTAATCCTGCGATCCACGCTGCCCCACCCAGCACTAGCAGTAATTCACAAGAATTTTGCTAGAGCCTCAAAACCAACGGCAAGTGGTGTTAAGACTTTATGGAGAATCTTTGGGTCACACGGTGACCCCACCTGACCCTCAGGTGCATCTGAATGGAATCTCCCAGGTGCGATGCCTATAACTGAAGCTGGCCGATACGACGACGTAACTTTTTTCAGACACGAGTGACATTGTCTGTTCTTTTATAACACATGCGGACCATGTTTTTTGAATGAAGTCCTTGAACTCAGTCATGTTCCTCAAACCATTCCTTGCGTTCTTCCCATAGTGCATCCTGATACCCTCTCTTTCCCAAGTAACTGATGCACACGCACCTGGCCATCCACAAGATATAAAAGAAAACATGCTTCATGTTTTCAGACCAGGCCACCTTCTTCCATTGCTCCATGGTCCAGTTCTGATGCTCACATGCCCATCGTAGGTGCTTTCAGCTGTGTAGGAGTCAGCATGGGCACTCTGATCGATCTGCAGCTACGCAGCTCCATACACGGCAAGCTGCGATGCACCGTGTGTTCTGACACCTTTCTATCATAGCCAGAATGAACTTTTTCAGCAATTTGTGCTACAGTAGCTTTTCTGTGGGATAGGACAAGACGAGCCAACCTTCGCCACACCCCCACACCCAGATTTGATTTGCAACCAGGAACTCCTGCCAGAGCTGCTGTAACTTCTGACCAATCAGAATCAAGAATTCGGCAGTGACATGGAATACATTTTTATTGTTTAATTTTTATAATACACACAAAGTAAATGTTTGAATTCACAACCTTCCCACATTTTCCATAAATGCAGAACTGTTAGCAAATCTAAACCCTGCGATACCTATCCATCGTCTACGAGAACCATTAAGCGGCATTTGCCATATCATCCGTCCCACTTGCAACTTAAACCACTGAACTGATCTTAACGTTAGTGACCAAGAGGGAGAAACTTCTCTGTGGGGATTCAACCTTCCCAAAAGCCTCACGTCACGTCAAAGCATTTTCTGTGCCTACTTTTATACAATATAGCAAATGTTCTGACATTTAACAATCGAGCACTACTCTTGTGCTAAAGGCACATTTCATTCCTTATCTATTATCTAAGTGACGAGAATTGAGAGTTTATCAGGAACAATCAGTAAAAACATTTTTCACTTTCAATTGACACCAACAGCCGAGAATGACACGCATGCTCCATCACCTGAAGGTTTACGCGCTCATAAATACAAACCGACATTCCTTTCATGAAATGTTTTCACTACTTACTCACTTCTTTATCAGTAACATGGTTGTGAGCAAGTGGTGTGAGAAATGAAACCCTCCACCGCACAAATGCGCTCCAAATACTGAATCACACAGGTAACTGAGTAAGACTCGGGGCCTATTATTCATTGCTGTGACTCAATAAAGCGCAAGAAAGTCAGAATCATCACAGCTACTGAACAGGCACAAGTCCAGGAAAGCCTTAGGAAACAGTGTTAAAGAAACCAACTGCATTTCAGGGTTGTGCCACACACATTCACGTAGTCAGACAAGATATTTGCTGGAGCAGGATTGTCCGGACATGACAAAGTGCTTAATAGCACTTTAATAGCAGGGTTGTCCGGATACGACAATGTGCCTGAATTAAAGGCTTTACCTTTTGTGCAACTTAATATAAAAAAAAAAAACCCTAATACAACTACTCCATTTATAAATATATAAACAAGACCACATTATAAAGAGTAACTACTCAGCAGTGAGATGACCATCACCATCAGCAGGTCATTTTATACATTTATGAAATTAAATGGGGGGGGGGGGGGTTATTTTCCGCCGGGACCTTCTTTTCCATGAAGACTTGAGCCATGTTTTCATTCACTTGCTTCATGCTCAATTTGAAATCGTGACGTTAAAAAAAAAAAAAAAAAAAAAAAACTCCCGAATATTGCGAAAAAAAGTCGAGGTGCTTTTTCAGACGATTTGATAGAGATATTTTACAAAAATGAAATGGGGACATTTTTAGCTTTTAAGTCACATGACATGAAATGAAGAGCAAATGGAAACGCTACCTTTTTGCAAAAAGAACACACTCTAAGACCGATCACAAGAGGAGAAACCCAGCATAACAACCCTTTTTTTTATTATATATTTTATTACCTCAGATTTTAGCCCTTTCTGATTTATTCTTATTTCTTTTAATTTAACCGTAAACCTTATTGCACGGTCTATGGACAGAATCAGGGTACATGTCATTACAGCTTGTACTTGTATATCTGTGCACTGGACAAATAAAGAATCTTGAAGCTTGGAAGCACAAGACGACTATTCGCAATCGTGCTTTGTTGAAACGCAATTGGTATGCATAAAACTGCAACGAAAACTATGGATTGCCAAGAACTTCAGCATCCTGCACTGAGCCCTGACATCAACCCCACTGAACACCTTTGGGATGAGAACTGGAGCATCGACTCCTCGAACAGGCCTCCTCACCTGACATCAGGACCGGACCTCAATAACGAACACAAATTCTCAGAGCTATGCTCTAAAATCTAGTGGAAAGCCTTCCCAGAAGAGTGGAGGTTATTAAAACTGCAAAAGAGGGAAAAATCTGGAATGGGCTGTTCATCCATCCATCTATTATCTATACCGCTTTATCCGTCTGGGTCGCGGGGAAGCTGGAGCCAATCCCAGCATCTTGGGGCGAGAGGCGGGG
>JAQQZU010024887.1:0-10430 GCA_030068025.1 Parauchenoglanis punctatus | reverse complement strand
GTTTTACAACGTAGAAAGCAAAAAAAAAAAAGAAAAACCTATGAAAAAGAGTAGGTGTGTCCAAACTTTTGACTGGTTGTGTATATTGAAGGTGTATCAGCGGTCTGCATTAGTTAACACATTCTACAAAGAACTCAGAATTTAAACTCACTGATCTCCTGACTAAAGTCCTAACTAGACTGCTGATATGTGCCTCAAACCCATCTCTGTTCTCACATCTCTTAGACCCAGAAGATCTCATCCACCATCCAGAGACCGAACTACTGGTAATCTTATCTACCCTCCTCTGTTTTCCCATTCCCAAAAAGAGGTGATAGGTGAGCTCTGGAACTGCCAGTTTGCTGTAAAGAAGGCTGACTTTATCTCTGCTCTTGCTTCCCATCACTCTCTTGACGTTCTGGCACTAACTGAGACCTGAATATCGCCACAGAATGCCGCAGCTCTTTCCTCTGCCTATGCTTTCTCACATACTCCACGACAAACTGGAAGGGGTGGTGACACAGGTCTGCTGCTGTCTCGTAGTTGGTGTTTACACCTCTCTCTCTGTCTCATCTCAACATCACATCCTTTGAGTTCCATGCTGTTGCAATTTCCTCTCTAATCAACCTTCTCATCGTTGTCATCTACCACCCCCCTACAACCCTAGGAAATTTTCTTGAAGAAATGGACATTCTCCTCAGTCTTTTCCCTACTGAGAACACTCCTCTCACTCTCCTTGGAGACTTCAACCTCCGCATTGACAAGCTCCGAAAACCAGCTGTCAACACTTCTCTCCCACTCAGCGAAACCTCCACTGTGTCTCCCCTTCTTCCGTCACTTCCTGCGCTCTATCATACCTTCCAGATCCTAACTCCTTTTCCTCCCTTCCACTGGAGCTAGCCACAGACACTCTCTTCTCCTCACTTTCCTCAACTATGGATTTCCTTTGCCCACTATCTTCCAAACCCTGGAAGAACTCTTACTTCATCCTCCTCGACCTTTCAGCAGCTTTTGACACAGTCGACCACAAGACTCTATTGTCCATTCTTAGGAGTCTTGGAATTTGTGGCTCAGCATGGCAATGGTTCACTTCCTACCTAAAAGGCCAGTCATATCAGGTGCTCCCAGGGCTCAAATCAAGACTAGACATTCAGAATGATTAATTATTATTTATTGCTTTCGGAGGGTACTGAAGATAGCTAATGTCACATTTATGCAACTTTAAATTCCAGCATCCCCAAACATATTTACCAAATAAGATGTTGTTTTTTTTGTTGAAATATCACTTTAATACAAATTCAATTAATTCAATTCATGATGACTTATTGATTATAACAGGTTTGCTGATACAGAACAGTAATTACTCAATTACTTAATTAGAGGCATAAATTAGTGTTAGGGGACGTGCTCTAGACTCATTATTTTTGCATAGTCTTGATCCAGATTTTGTTTTACTGTTTTCTATGTTCCCTGACTATTTTGATTACTATTTTATCTGTAGCCTGCTTCATGTTTACTAATTTAGTCTTGTCTAGTTTATGCACACACATTCATACCTAAGGGACAATTTAGCACAGTCAGCTCACCTTCCTAGATGTTTTTGGTAGTTTGAGAGGAGAACATTTGGAACCCTGGAACTGTGAGGCAGTAATTTTACCTACATGTCTCCGTAAGTTAATTTAACATAACTGTGTTGTGTGTACATCTGGAGCATGTTTCTTTATACATACATTTCTCATAAGCTGAAGACCTAAGAGGTGAAGTATAGCAGGATATAATGGGACTGCACATTGAAAGCAAGAATGCATTTGAAAAATTAGGTCAGCTTGTGATTGGAATAAATATACTGTATAGTCAATTTCAGTAGACTAAAACATCCATCCATCCATTCATTATCTACAGCCATGGTCAAAAGTTTTGAGAATGGCAAATATTAATTTTCACAATGTCTGCTGGCTTGGTTTTTATGATGGCAATTTGCATATACTCCAGAATGTTATTAAGAGTGATCAGATGAATTGCAATTAATTGCAAAGTCCCTCTTTGCCAAGAAAACAAACTTAATCCCAAAAATAATTTCATTTCCACTGAATTTCAGCCTTGCCACAAAAGGACCTGTTGACATCATTTCTGTGATTCTCTCGTTAGCACAGGTGAGAGTGTTGATAAAGACAAGGCTGGAGATCACTCTGTCATGCTGATTGGGTTAGAATAGCAGACTGGAATAGCAGACATTATTTTTCCTCTGATAACCATGGTTACCTGCAAGGAAACACGTACATTGCTTTGCACAAAAAAAGGCTTCACAGGCAAGGATATTGCTGCTAGTGAGATTGAATCTAAATCAACTATTTATGGGATCATCAAGAACTTCAAGGAGAAAGGTTTAATTGTTGTGAAGAAGGCTTCAGGGTGCCCAAGAAAGTCCAACAAGTGCCAGGGAGGATGGCCTGGTGTCAAGAAGGGTAGAAAAGAAGCCACTTCTCTCTAAGAAAAAGATCAGGGACAAACTGATATTCTGAAAAAGGTACAGGGATTGGACTGCTGAGGACTGGGGTAAAGTCATTTTCTCTGATGAATCCCATTTCTGATTGTTTGGGGCATCCGGAAACAAAGATTGTCCAAAGAAGAAAAGGTGAGCACTACCATCAGTCCTGTGTCATGCCAACAGTAAAGCATCCTGAGACCATTCATGTGTGGGGTTGCTTCTCGGCCAAGGTACTGAGCTCACTCACAATTTTGCATAAGAACACAGCCATGAATTAAGAATAGCACCAAAACATCCGAGCGCAACTTCTCCCAACCATTTAATAACAGTTTGGTGATGAACAATGCCTTTTCCAGCATGATGGAGCACCGTTCCATAAGGCAAAAGTGATAACTAAGTCGTTTGGGGAACAACACATCAAAATTTTGGGTCCATGGCCAGGAAAGTACTCAGACCTTAATCCCATTGAGAACTTACGCTCAATCCTCCAGAGGTATGTGGACAAACAAAAAGCCATAAATTCTTACAAACTCCAAGCAATGATTATGCAAGAATGGGCTGCCATCAGTCAGGATCTGGCTCAGAAGTTGATTGACAGCATGCCAGTGTGAATCGCAGTGGTCTTGAAAAAGAAGGGCCAACACTGCAAATATTGACTCTTTGCATAAATGTAATGTAATTGTCAATAAAAGCCTTTGACACTTATGAAATGCTTGTAATTATACTTCAGTATACCATCTGACAAAAAGATCTAAAAACACTGAAGCAGCATACTTTTTGAGAACCAATACTTGTATCATTCTCAAATTATTTCCCCAAATTATTTTTAATAGAATTGTATGCAATGTGCAAGCAATTATATTTTTAATAGATCTGCAAATTTATGGTTCAAATAAACAATTCATTCAGCATCCATAATGGGAATTAATTCATTTGAATTATATTGATGGTGTGTGGCTTATCTACAGTATGGGAAAGTTTGATCGAGTTTTTGTTTGATCTCTATTCCAGTGGCCAGCCTAAAGGATTGGCTGCATGAAGTTCCCTTGAACTGAAATTACTTCTGAAATGGAGAGAGCAGTTGGAAGAGGAAGAGACTAATCTTTTCATTTCTCGCTCAGAGACACTCTACTACAAAGATCCCCCCCCCCCACACACACACACTCACACATGCCATGGTCTGCCCCACTGACAGCCCCTTTTTCCAGATACATTGCTCAAAACCAGTGAATTTCATGCTTGACATGGTCAGCCAAATGATTTATTCCTCTCTTTGATAAAACAAGCATTAATAGATTTGACTTAACTGAATAAGGGAATTAATCAGACTTTCCATCTACATATTGTTTGCAGCATTAATAGCTGCAAGCTATAACAAATTCAAGAAGGGTTATTTCATGTGCTGTTTACTTTCTCTGAAACACAAACAAGGGGCAATGTGTAAAAGGCTGGGTCTAATTGGGATCAGCCTTACTTTATCAAGCCCTGATGTAATACCATTCAAGTTCACTGTAACACATGTTGGTTTGTGGGGAGGCAGGATTGGGACATCTCTAAAATGCATGCTTAATTCTGCACACTTTTGCTTTTCAGTGGTTTCATTATACACAGCACACAAACACACACAGTGCTCTGTGCTGCTTAGCTCTTTCTCGCTGTTGTTACCTGCTTTTCTACCTGAAAACCCCAAAAAGACCCCTGTTAGTAAACTCACTGGTGATTAGACACAGGGGAGGATCATCATGCATTACCTGTTGGTTCAACCTGCCTCCTTCCCCCCACAGCTAATGCTCAACCCCACCCCCACTGCCACATACCCCCACCACCAGGCTGGGGAGTCATCTGGCCTGCAGCTTATAACCCTCACTGATTACCTCACCCCACCCTCTGTGGGAGAAGTAATCTGCCACCATCATCTGTACCCCTGGTCTGTGGATCACCTCGAATTTAAAAGGCTTATGTGACAGATAACAGTAAGTGATCCATACGTTAGCATCTTTCAGGTGCTGGAGCCTTTGGAGCGGGGCATGATTGGAACACAGGGTGAAAGGACATCCCAGCAGGTAGTATCAAAGGTAAGGATCACCCATTTGATGGCCAGATACTCCTTATTGATGGTGCTGTACTTAATGTCTTGTAAAAACTTGCAGCTGATGTACAGCATGGGTCCTTCCCCTTCACCACCTGAGACAAAACAGCCCTCAGCTGAATCTGCCAATATCCATTAGTTGACTCCAGAGTCAAATAAAAGTGAGTAGTGCCTAAACAATCAATCAGTTCACAATCAATCTACACAAACCCAGACTGACCCCTTGGTCTTTGGCACCAAACCACCAGGCTGCTCCAGTCCCTGTGGGACTCCTTGCTTCCCCCCATGTTGACCATAGCCTTGAGTTAATCCTGAACCACATTTTTCTTGTGTTTAGGGAGCTGAGGTTTGTGTGACAGGGTAGAGGCAAAAACAGATACATCCTGGAACCAGGCAACCTGTACTCTCTGGGACAGAGAGAGGTGGTTTCCACAGGGGACCAGGGCCAATTGGAACATACCTTTAGGACTTTGACCCACCACTGTGATAGCCACAGGAAACATCTTTCTCCATGGTTTTAGGAGAATGACATGGTATGCTTGAAGTGCATTGCCTCTATCTGTTCATATAACCTCATAGTCAGCTTCTCTGACTCACTGTGTGATCTTAAAGGGTCCTGGATACTTGGCAAGTACTTTAGAGCTCAACACAGGAGGCAATATGAGCACTTTATCTCCTGTGTTATATTCTTGCACCTGTGGCAAATTCTTCTGGGTTAAGATAAACTTAAGTGGTTTCAGTTCAAGAACTCATTGAATTTTACTTTTGCTGTTAGAAGGTCCCTCCTCCCAATTTTCTCTAATGACGTCTAAGATGCCAAGAGGCTTGCACCCACACAATAATTCAAAGGAGAAAAACCCCATGGAAGCTTGTGGGACCTCTCATACCGAAAATGATAGGGGTTCAAGTCATTTATCCAAACTAAATGAGTCATCATTTATGAACTTACAAATCATATTTTTAATTGTTTGATTAAACCATTCAACCAGCCAGTAAATGGTAAACACTGGTACAAATGGATTTAATCCCTAATAATTCATAGAGTTAACAAAGTCTTTGTGACATGAACATAGTGTCCTGGTCAGTCAAGATCTCTTTTGCAATCCTGCATTGGGAGATAACAGGGAACAGTAGCACTGCGTGCTGATATGTTGCACAGAGGTATTGCTTCCGGGTATCACATTACATAATCCACTAAGACTAATACATAGCAATGCCCTTGTGCTGTCTGGTCTAATGGAACAATGGAGTCTATTCCTATTCTTTTCAAGGGTCCTCGAATAGTGGGAAATGGTGTGATGGCATTTTTGGGGTGGCTGATGGATTCACTAGCTGATTAACTCACCACCACCTCTGATGGGCCATGAGATAGTTCAGTGCTTTATCCTGTGCCTAATACCCAGCCATGGGATAATAATGAGCCACATGGAACAGATGTTCCCTATGGCTCTTCAGGACCAACAACTGGCTTATCTCTTCTTATATTTGAGTGTCCTGTGTTACTCCATTACCTTTAATGTCAAAAAATGTGTAGGAGAGCACAACATTCGGATGGATTTTTCATCATTGATTACTCTCATTTGATCAAAAGCATGTCTCGGGGTCTCAATGAACAACTGTTTCAGAGGGATGTCCCCAAGAGGAACCCCACAAAGGGAGCTGACATTGATGGCCCTGGCATCACCTCCCCAGCCAATGAAGCACTGGATTCCCCCTGTACCTTGCTACTGCAGGACCCATCCACAAGCATAATGATGGGCATCAGTGAATACTCATGAACATTGAAAATGCATATACCTCACCTTCATCAGCAGTGAATTTCCCAACACCTGCATAGAATCAGGCTTTGATGGACCATGGTCTGCTTACTGTAGGGGTAGGATAAGAGGGTGAGGAAAAGCGGGGGAAAATAGTATTGCAAAATAGCCCGCTTTAATGGCAGGTTGGTGACTGGGAGCTATTGGGCTTTAAGCTAGACTTCCCCTGACAGCAGTGACAACAAACAGACAGTCCAATGCGAGGTTGACAAAGTTCATGGCAAGGGGTGAGGTTTGGCAGTAGTGTAACTTGTTGGTTCAAGGGCAAAATGAGGAAACAGGAGGCAGGCTTGGGACAACTCAAAAAGCTGTGCTTTATTTCTGCACATTTTTGCTTTTCAGCAGTTTTCTTGCACACAGCACATAATCAAGCACACATGGGTCTGTATTACTCAGCACTCTGTCTCTGTTTGTGGTTACAGGCATCTCTCCCTGAAAGCACACAAAAGACACATATTAGTAACTCCCTGGTGATTAGACACCGGTAAGAATCCTCATGCACCACTTGCCTATTCTACCTGCCTACTCCCTGCCCACAGTTGATGATTGACCATGCTCCTGCCAATACATTCACCTATGACAAAATGAGAGGCCAGAGTGGTTTATGGGAAGATATGGTCAAAAAGGTGATGACAGAGAAGTATGCAGTCAATTCAAATTCAAGCACAGAATTTAAACACAGATATATTATAGGAGCTGAGAATGAGGCAATGTGCTTAAATTTATGATAACATTTGGGTGGCATGGTGGTGCAGTGGAAATCATTGCTGCCTCACAGCTTCCCTGGTAGGATCTCAAGTTCGTTTATGTGTGGAGCTTCTGTGTTTGTTCTTCCTGTGTCTGTGTGGGTTTCCTCCAGGTTCTCCAGTTTCCTCATAACTACCCAGAAACATGCTAATATGTGGAATGTATACTCAAAAATTGCCCATAGGCATCAATGCATAAGTAAATGTGTATGTGCATAATGCCCTGCAATGAACTAGTATGTCATTCAGTTCAGAGTGTGTCCCCTGTGTCCTGCCAGTGTTCCAGGCATCTGCTGTTAATCCAAAAACCTGAATGTCATAGAATAGCCAAGTCGAAACCCTTATTTAGACTATTTAGCCCTTATTTAGACCTTATTTAGAATAAGCCCAAGTCGTAGTCATATTTTATCTGTGACTTGAAAACAGTGTCTATCCAGTCTGACAGATGTGCAAAGGAATATCCCAGAAGACCTTTTTCATGTGACAGTTCTTTTCTATAGAACTGTGTTTCATTTTCAAAATCAAAATGTTTTTGATGTCTTATCAATGTCTTAAAAATAGTTACAAGTTATAGCAGCAGCAAGTAGAGCACTGGTGGAGATAACATAATGGTACAATCCAAATGCCTGATAATTTGTTCATCACTCCTTTCCAAAAGGAGTGGAAAAAAATAGTATAGCCTTCTATAGGAAACATTTCTCTATTTTTGAACAATGAATCTAAGAAACATGCATTTAGCCATTCAAAAATGTGGTATCCCAACATATTATGTTAACATATTTAATCTTATGTTTACAAGGTTTCTTAGGTAACAGTGGCTACATGCTGTTTTCAAAAGTGCAACAGCAGTTGTACTATGAAGTATTTAAGAGGATCTATTAACAGAAATGTAATATACTATGCATAATTTGTTTTCATTAGTGTACAATCACCTGTAGTTATGAATTGTTGTGTTTTGTAAGCTTAGAATGAGCTCTTCATATCTACATAGGGAGCAGGTCCTCTTTTATGGAAATGCCATTTTATGTTGCTACAGTACAAACCAAGTACAGGACAAACCAAGCACTGACTCGAGAGAGCACACTTTGCATTTTTAAAACTCACTGCCATCACTGGAAGGAAGACAAAGAAGACGTAAGGAAGATAAATAATGTAGGAGGCCTTTTATGAGACTGATTGTGTTCAATATAGGTTTGCTTATTCTTTTAATTTAGTAATATGTTAAACAGTAATATAAATGTTTGGCCTGATACATACTTATATAGCTGTTGCAGTTAAGAGTTACTCCCCACTGCATTAGTGGTTTTGCTTGTATGAAAAATATGCATGTTTGATATTGTAATGGTACGTTCCATTTAGCATTTATGGATGTGGAAATAATAATGTAAATAAGACAGTCAGGTTAGGAGTAGTTTTCTAACTGAAATTCTCATGAACCAATGTAATTTGTCCAGTTGTCAATAATCAATTAGTAAAGGTTTTTTTGCTTGTTCTCTGAGAAGTTTTTTTGTATAATGCTTGTTACAAGTATCCTGCTCTGTAAGCGACCAAGGGAAATGGAGAAAGTTGTATTCTTGCTTGTATAATTGTAGATGCCACTAAATGCTACATGGAGTACCTTTAAATAAGTATCAGGGTTGGAAGTTAGAGTTGAGATTTGTGTGTGTGAGCAAGAAATAGAGAGAGAGAGAGAGAGAGAGAGAGAGAGAGAGAGAGAGAGAGCGAGCAAGAGAGAGAGTATCCACGTTATTGCAGATTATTTATTTGTTTGTCCTTTTGCACTTCTCACTACACACCACCTTGCTGAATAATCGTCCACTTATACATCTTTTTATCATTATGTTGTTGAATATTATGATAATACTAATACAAAAACATAATACAAATATTATCGCCTGTGCCTCAAACTCTGTAAATATAGCTGTTTGCCAGATGAGCATGTCTCTAAATCAATCAGAATTCTTCCATCAATATCTGCAAGAAAACTTAATGTAACAATGAATGATTACCTTTCCTGGACCACATTGTGATTTGCTCTGTATAATATCACCAAACTATACCTCTCAGAATATGGATCATGTAAAGCACAAACATATCTTGCCTTAGAAACAAGTTAATTTCAATTAGATGGATGAAAGGTGTCATAAATGGACCAGTAAACTTCAGCTCACACCGTTATGTATTATGGAGCTATCTTGGAATTTGCTGCCCAGAAAGACTTATTCCCCCAGATTGCGCCTTGTACCAGTTACAGAAAAAAAAGAGAGTCTTCCATGCAAAGCTGTTGTATGGTGAAATTACCATAGTGAATTAATTCCCTGTAGTATTTTACCTGGGAGCATTTTCACACCTGAGAGACATTTGCATTTCTTACTTTTGTGATACACTTCTGATAAAATAATTTCCTTTATTGACTGTTCTCTCAAACTGGATTGGTTGCCATCAGATTTATCCCAACCCAAACTCACCAGTAATTTATTGGGTTGTTTATGCATTTACTTTCTTCAAAAGTAATTTGATTGGTTCCATTTAAAACTTAGCCAGCTAAGGGGTGATTTGGTGTTGGTCTGAAGCCTTGGCTTCTGTTATTATCTCATAACATGCTGTATGTAGCTTTGCCATATGTGACATTACATTTGTTGCATCAAATCCTGCAGTATCTCATATAGTAAAGCTTATGTGTAGGAAGAAGATACATGGATTCTTATATTAGTACTTTTAAGTAAGCACCCTGGGGTCTCTGTGTGTACACATGCAGTAATTTTGTGTGTAAACAATGCATATGCAAATATCTATGCAGAGAATGTGATTTATCAAGTTTTTCTTTGGTGTGAGGATGTGCATATATTTACTCACACTCCTGACCATGCATATGTAAGAAAAACATGTAATAGTGGGTAAACTGATAATGAAGAGCACTCATCCCACTTATTAATCATATCACTGTAAGTGAGAAAGTAATTACTGTATTTTTTTCACAACAGGGTGCAGACAGGTGACAAACAATGTATAAAGTCATATAAAAGGCACTTTAAAATATTGATTGAGATAATGTATTATTTGAAGATTTGATTCATGCAACACTGTGTGGATGAATGTGTTTTTAAGGAGCATAGGAAAATCGGTGCAGAGAGTGATGTGGATCATTAGTTGACTTCTTTTGCTATTTTTGTTTATCTCTACTCTAGAGTTTTTAGCCACAGACATATTTTAAAAAGAAAATGGAAAGAAGTCAGCTATTTCAATTCAATTCAATTCAATTTTATTTGTATAGCGCTTTTAACAACAGACATTGTCTCAAAGCAGCTTCA
>JAQQZU010024886.1:0-10430 GCA_030068025.1 Parauchenoglanis punctatus | reverse complement strand
CGAGCGTGTGTGGCTGTTTGTCTGTGTCGGCCCTGTGGTGGACTGGCGACCTGCCCAGGGTGTACCCCGCCTCTCGGCCCAAAATGCTGGGATTGGCTCCAGCTTCCCCGCAACCCAGATGGATAAAGCGGTATAGATAATGGATGGATGTGGTCACCTGACCATACATGCGTATTCAACATCCCATTCCAGATTCAGTTCCCTTTTGCTGCTGTGACACCTTTCGCTTTTCCGAGAAGGCTTCCAGCTAGATTTTGGAGCGTCGTTATGGGAATTTCCCACTCGGCCACTAGAGCATCAGTGAGGTCAGGCGCTGATGTCGGGTGAGGAGGCCTGGCATGCAGTCATCGTTCCAAGTCACTCCTAAGGTGTTCAGTGGGGTTGAGGTCAGGACTCTGCGCAGGTCACTCAAGTTCTTCCAGTCTAACATTAGCAAACTTCATGGACGTTGTTTGTGCACAGGGGGACTGTCATGCTGGAAGATGATCCAGTTCCAGTGAAGGCAAATTCCAACCAGTTATCAGTGCGTGTGGCTTCCTCACGATCTAAATTTTCAAACCATTGTTGTTACGCGATATTAACTTCTTATTACTCTAATCTATTGTCTTTTCCTACAAGAGTTAGGCGCCCTGAAGCTTAACGCTCCGACCTACAAGTTTTCGAATATAAACCAATACTAATTTAGAAATCCTCGTGTCTACGGCTGAATCACACGGTATACAGTATAACCATGCTCCTGCTTGAGTGATATTGCTTAATAATAATAATAATAATAATAATTGGTTTCACTCTTGTAAGAAAAGCACAGTCATCGGAGATATTTTATGTACACAGAATCCTATTAATCACAAAACCAGCTGTTAGGCGAGAAAGAGGAAGGGCGAAACACACAGAGTAATGATGGGAAACAGAAAGAGAGAAAGGATTTCAGAGGGAGGAGGGATGATAAGAAGGAGACCCTGCCGAGAAAATGAACACTCAAAAGCCTTTACTAAAATTACCCTTATCTAGAAACAATGCTAAAAAGGGAAGAGTTCTGTGCTCTTTCCTTCAGTCTGCCTTCTGTTCTGTGTTATTAACGAATCCTGTTTTTACATCCGGTCTTCTCTGGCAAAGGTTTATACAGAGATAAACAGGGATTTAGGGGACAGGGGAGCTCTACTAGCTTCACGGGGGCCAATAAGAAAAGTACTATTTATGTTCTGGACCGCTTAACATTCGCAACAGTTTAACTTGACTACCTGGGTGGGGAGACTGTAGGTGGTCAGTTTTCCGTGTTTGACAGGTTTGGCATTAAATGTCTTCTGATTCAACTTACATCAGCAGCAACAATAACATGTATACAATATTCCGCTGAATACCTCACAGATAAACTGTCACAGAATCTGAATCTACACGACACTGAATCTGACCCCTGTGCAGACGAGAAATCAGACCTCAGATCTGCAAACAGGTGTTTTCCCAACTTAAACACCGAGACGAGGAATGAAAACCTACAGCCGCACAGCACTTTAGCTCTGCCTTAAGCACAGCATCAGGTCTAATACATCTGCAATGATAATAAAGAGAGGCAGATCACTCATCTTTAATAATGCACGCTGGAGTGAGACTCTGAGTTATGAGCTCGAGTGTGTGTGAGAGAGACAGACAGAGAGAGAGAGAGAGAGAGAGAGAGAGAGAGAGAGAGAATTGAATATTAAAAGCCCTTTATTGGGTTAAATTTGAATCATAGGAAAAAAAAAAAATAACAGTTTCAAAAGTTGTGTATTACATCATATAGGCAAAAAAAATAATTTTTTTGCAAAATCAAAATGCTAACAACAGGCTGCAATTATCTTTATGAACTGTGTATAACACTCCGTTCATCCCCCAAAACATAGGTAGCTTCCCCACTAAACCACAGTATGAATGCTCAACTCTAGGCCTTGCAGTCACTAGGCCTTTAAACATTGCTATCACATCCACTGCAGCCTGTCCTAGCATTTTATTTTTCCTTGTTTTCCAAATTGCTAATTTTGCCATTCCTGATAAAAAGTTTAACAAAACTATGGCTTTTTCTCTCTGGCTGAGTACTTTGGTCCAAAAATAAAAACCTGAAAGCAAAAAGTACCACCCAAAACCAGTGATCTAACAATGAAAATAGATTACTTAAACGTGTACACTCTATAAAGGGATGAAAAAGTGTCGCAGTCTCTGAACAGAAGTGGAAGTCTTCCCCAATCCCAGGGTCAAGGTGCACCAAATGTCTTTTCGTGGCTATCGCCCCATGTACTCTCCTCCACTGGAGGTCGCCTGTCCGTTTATCAATCGGGCGCTTGTACAGTGACCGCCAGCAACCTTTAGGAGAAGAGTTAGTACCAAAAATCTCAGTCCACCTGCTATTGGGAACCTCCACTAAGGACTGTGCATGACACACCGTCACCTTCAGAGTGTATAAAGAGCCTTTTTTCCGGCCAGTTCAAAGATGCCCAGTTTAGGGGTTGTAAAAGACAAGAGTAGTCTCTCATTCTCAATCCAGTCCTCTACAGCGGCACGGACACAAGGGAAGGGAAGTTGTATTTTACTCCCTCCCTCCACTGGACAACGAGAGAGGGATCCTTCAGGAATTCCTGGTAACCAGTAGGCAGTGACCTCCTTGTCTCTACTTCCAATATCCGTCGAGACCTAATTCCTGTCCTTTCTTCCAAGCCTGTCAAGTCTGTGCTCACTAGATGTCCCAGCTTCGTGCAACCAGCAGTCTTTAAACATTAGCACAGACCGGCTGAAGACAAAGACCTTCAGTGTAAAAATGGGTTGTTGAATAAAGGCTCTTCTAATAGCCATTCTCCAGCCACTGCATCAGGTGTCCTCGAAATGGAAAAGACCTTTCAGGCTTCCAGCATTGATTTATAGAATGTGGAAAGATCCACCAAGTCAGTGTCTCGAAGTTTAGTAAGGAAGCGTTGCCTATCCAGGCCCATTCCATCTGCTCTCCTTAATAGCACTGTGGCTGTATCTTTCCAACCAAGGGACTTGTGGTATAGAAGTCTCTGAGCAGCTTGGAGTCTGAAGGTCATTATTTTGGACCTGATGTCTACCAGGCCCCGACCCCCTTCTTGTATTGGTAGGTAAAGCACAGATGCTTTGACCCGGTGCTGGCCTAACCAGAAAAACTTCACCAGCCGCCTTTGTACTTCTTGTATCAGTCCTGCAGGTGGTTGTAATACACTCAGTTTATGACACATGCTGGAGGCAACAAAGTTATTGGCAACTAGAACTCTTCCCCTGTAGGACAACTGGGGGTAGCAACCATTTCCATCTGGACAATTTGGTGTTTACTCTCTCCACTATGCCCTCCCAGTTGTGTTTCTGAAAATGTTCTGTCCCTAAAGAAACACCAAGCACTCTTAACCCATTTTTATTCCATTTCATACTTCCTGGTAGCCATGGGAGGTGACCGGGCTGTGTCTGACCAGCCCATAAAGCCTCACTCTTATCCCAGTTCACTTTGGCAGATGAAGCTTTTTTGGTATACCTGTAGTGCTTTAGACAAGGTTTTCGATATCCTGACTACTAGTGATAAAAGCCGTGACATCATCAGCATATGCAGAGACTGAAACCTTGGAGCCTTGAGGCCTCCCTAACACAAAAACCAGGTAGTCTCTCCCCGAGATAGAAAAGCAGTGGCTCAATTGCTAAGCTGTACAACTGACCAGATAACAGGCAGCCTTGCCCGATTCCTCTGGAAACTGAGATTGGCCGATTTAGCCCACCCCCAAGCTTAACCACGCATGAGGTTCCAGTATATAGCAGTTTTACCCAGTTTAAAAAGTTTCACCAATGCCAAAAGCTTTCATTACATCAAACAGAAAACTTGTGATCAACTCTGTCGAAAGCCTTGTCTTGGTCAAGAGATATTAAGCAAACAGTTCTATCAGAAGTTCTGCAAACATCTATCATATCATGCACAAGAAACAAGTTGTCTAAAATTGATCTGTCTGGGATGCAGTATGTTTGATCTTTGTTAATTACCATGTGGAGATAATGCTTTAATCTATTTGCTAAACATTTAGAAATAATTTTATAGTCTGTTGTCAAACGTGCCACTGGTCTCCAATTTTTAATGAGAGACAGGTCCCCCTTTTTTGGCAATAGAGACAGTACTGCTCGTTGGCATGAAACTGATAACGTTCCTTCTCTGATACATTCACGTAGCACCTCAAAAAAGTCACCCCAATACAGTTCCAAAAGTGCTTGTAGAAGTCCAATCCCATCGACACCCGGCGACCGGCCTGAACGAAGCTGACTCTCTGCAGTGGTGAGTTCCTCCAACATAATGTCCGAATCCAGTGCAGCTCTCTATTCAGTGTCCATTTGAGGAAGACCATGTAGGAGCTGTGCAGTGCAGTCGGAGTCGCAGCTCTCTGCAGTGTACAGAGCGGAGTAGAAGTCCACTGCGTGTGTACGCATCTCTATGATGTCAGTTGTCATTCTGCCATCGGGAAGGCGAAGACAGGCCGTCTGTTTCTGTTGTGCTGTTGAGCATTCTAGCTTGAAAAAGAAAGCGGTTGGAGCATCCATGTCTGCGAGTGTTGTGAAGCGAGTCTCACCAGTGCTCCCTTCACTCTTTCATCAAGGTACAACCCCAGCTCCTTCTTTCTCCGACAGCCATGAGAACGTCCTCCACCATGACCTTTTCTTCCGGTATACATCTGAAACCATGGCGGAGAGATAACGATGGCGTCTCTTCACGAGACACCATCTCTACCGCACAAAACAAAAAGCGAAGAACATAAATTCTTACCGAAAACAATTTACTCACCAAATCACACGGAAAAGAGGAAAAATAGATATGTGAAACAGATAAATCGCTCACACCAGCAGTCTCATCCTGCAACACCTCACACAACTCCCAGCATGCAATAGAGAGAGAGAGAGACAGAGACAGAGAGAGAGACAGACAGACAGACAGAGAGAGAGAGGGAGAGACAGACAGACAGACAGACAGAGAGAGAGAGAGAGAGACAGACAGAGACAGAGAGAGAGAGAGAGACAGACAGACAGACAGACAGACAGACAGAGAGAGGGAGAGAGATGTATAAATTTCAAATTGATATTTGATGAGAACAATATAAATTTTTGGTCTTCTCTTTTTTGCTGTCTCCTCAAAGTGAGAAAGAATGAAGGAAGCTAGAGAAAGAAAAAAAATACATAAACACAGTACTTAGATAGGCAATCAGACAGACAGACAGACAGACAATAAATGGATAGACAGAGGAACACAACAGAAGAAGAAAGATTTAAGTTGAACTAAAGGACTGCGCAGCAGAACAGTAACACTACAGCCCCTAGCTTCGACTACGTATTTACCCAAATAAATTAAACATTAAATATAACCTAGCGTTCGGTAAATAGTCTGGTACCTGTCATTTATAAATGTGGCCAAGAACCATCTTCAACGAAGAACTCACATGAGAGCCGAGTTATCCTGACACTAAGTGCTGTAAACAAAACTCTTAATAAGCTTTTAAAGATGCAATGCAGGAAACTTTATTATTTTCATTCCAGTGGTTATTTCTTGCACTATGTTATAGTGTCCAAATATCTGTTTCCTTGCAGGATCTGGTGCGTGCATGAATGTGGACATACCGTACTATGCAAAAGTCTTCATTTTTTCATATTTGGCTTCCAGAGAGCAAGACTATTTTTTCAATGTATTCTTGAGGAACGGTTCGCCAAGCTTCCTGTATACCTCGATAGGAAAAAAAACCAAAAAAAACAAAAACAAAACCGGATGGAACCGGATCAGTCACGGATCGGCCTCGCCAAAGCCCGGATCTCAACATCGGATCATCTTGACAGAGAACGGAACAAAAGGCAGCCAACGTCCAAAGAAGAGCTTTGGAACATCCTTCAAGAGAACTACTCCTGAAGACTACTCAAAGAAATGACAGGAACGCCTGCCTAAGAGGCTGTGATGAAGAATAACGCCGACTTGAAAGCTCGTTAGAATTATACACCCTCTCTTTGCGTTAGATACTGTATTTACATGAATGTTTGCACATGTTGCAATAAATCACTGGACCTACTGACTCATTTTCCCAGCAGAATATAAAGAAATGAGGGGGGTTGAGGGGGGGCTCAAGACTTCTGCACAGTACTGTACATGAGAGAGCAGACAGCCAATCAGATTGCAGTCTGTAAGATATTGAAGCTTGTTCAAGAGTCAACAGTGTTCAAGGATAATCTACATCAGGTCTTGTCAATCTTAATAAATATTGTAGAGTAACTTTTAGGAAATGTATTTATCCTACAAGAAGTATTATGAAAGATAAGACTAACGCAACTAACGTTGAATGGATTTTTTTTCCGGCTGGTGGGCGGGGCTAAATCTGTACTCCAGCCAGCCAGTGCAGGAACGTCAGATACACATCGGCTTGACTTTCAATCGCCATTTCATGGTCTGTTATATACACAGCCTACGGAGTAGACAGGTGAACTAGAAAACCATGGTCTTTATTCTGCCTGTGCTGCTCTTTCCTCTCTAAACGTTCACGCCAATCTTATTTGTTCCTGCTACTTCATGATCCAGAAGCCCAGGCTCGAAGTCCTCATTCTTTCTTTCTATTCTTTCGTATATTTTGATTGAGAAACTAAGAGGCTGACCATTATTGTAGTAATTAGCTCCCTGCATGTATGAGGCGGCAGACCTGCATCACCCAGGCAACACACAGCGCGCACCATTCAGAGCGACGGCTGTGAGGAGGCGTGAAATCCCAGTTAGTTCTGACCAATGAGTCGCCTTGGCCGCAGTGAAGTCGTTCCTCGTCTGTAGAGCTATAAAACACATCACATTCCTCAGCGACCCGGAGGGCATTTACAGTCTCGGGGACACATAGTAATTTATGAAGGCACTTGCATTACTGTCCAGGGGATACAACACAAAAATGAGTGTGTGTGTGTGTGTTTGGAGTGGGGTCTCTATAGGGACTAACTGTTCCCACAGTGCTATCAAAGTAATTGTGGGAACTTGCACACTATGTGAAAACACACACGTACAACGAGAACTTTGACGGATTTGAATAAAATTACGTAGCCAAAGTGAGACCAACACTATAACGTGTTACACTTTCGACCGCATCTACTTCAGAGGTGTGCCGATATAAAGAATTAATGCACGCTGGAGAGCCGATCACATTTCCTGTGTAAGAAATGTAGTAAACTATTACACAGTTATGTGTTATTAAAGTGAGGACACGGCAATTATACAAATTTCCTATTTTTGTTTATTTACTTAACAGAGCTGGAGCTCACAGGCACCGAAATAAACCTCGACACCCACCATGCAGCCCATGTTGGGACGAGAACCCAGAACAAAATACTAGTTTCAAGAACAACAAGGTCTAAAAAGAGAAATTCAGACAGAAGACAGCATATCTGAAGTGCTGATGCTGGACTGGTGTACAGCGCACTGATCCTACTGATAACGGCTAAATGCCAGACCATTCCTGTGCGCAATAACACTGTCAAAAGATAACTCCACCCCACTCAGGCGCCTTCGAAACAGCGACACCACCGTACAGTAGGAACTGATATGATCAGGAGAATAAATAATGTGGAACAAGTCCGCAGAGACCGTCTGAAACACCGCACACTTTAATAAAACCGTCCTGTCCGATCAGAGAGAGTGGCAGGACGGTAGCCAGGGCGAGACATTCGGCCCTTTCTTTAGCGGGAGAGAAATGAAGCCGTGTTCATTTCTCCATGGAAACTTCAGTAGCCTTTGTCATGTACAAAACCTATCAATGTATCAAGTGAAACACCACGTGATAAATAACACATTTTCATCTTCCGTAAGTATTTCCACATGACGGTATCTGACGGGATGCTGAGGAGGACGAACCTCCGCAACCTCCTACTTCTGAACATGTGTTTTGTTCGAGCAAAGACGTTTTTGCTAATCTTATTTCTATGATCTGAAGGAATCTGCATGCAGGCCTCGGAAGAGACATGGAGCGGACACGAGTCTCCTTTAACTGCATTGGTCGTTGACCAAGCCTCGACCGATCTTAATAAGCCCAATTAATTATTCTCTTAAGTGACCGCAGAAGCCGTCATTTTACAGAATAAATGGAATAAGGCATCAGCAAGCATGGTGGCGGCAGAGCAGCTGAACAGGGCTTAGAGATACTGTACAGACACGCTGTGATCAGATAAGGACGCGCTGCACTTACAGCTGGAGAGAGACTGCAGGAAATAAACACAAAGTCAATAACCGGAGAAGGATCGGTCTTGAAGACGTAGCTTGTAATCTGTACACATTTTTGCGGGAGGGTTTAGTAAATGCCTCTGAGCCACGAGTGAAGAGGAAGTGATGCGTTGTCCAACGATAAAATCAGGCGAGTGGTAGAGCGTTTGAGAATAAGCTTCACTCAGGACAGACGTATGGGACGTTACAGCCTTCATCATTTCTGCTTCTATCCCTACCTCATTTCTGGGATTGCTAGAAGAGAGGCAGAGATTTGGTTGGTCAGTCGGTCCTGATGTGAACTGGTCTGCCATCAGCGTTCCTAACTACATTCCAGAATACAGACGTGAACACACTTCCAGCAGTACTTTGGTTTTACTATCTGGGCGTTATCTGATTCAACTTCATGGAAGTTGGTATTGCAGCTGTATCGCCTTCCTTGGACCGTAGCATCTACCGTCTATAGGTGCACTATGTAGGTCTGTTAGCAGAAATGGAATATAATAGTCATAAGCATGTTGTCATTAGAATACCTGTAACTACGAATCCTACATATCGGACCTTCAAATCAGACTCTTAAATCGAAGTCCAGTACACATCTACTCATGTTAGGTCCATTTAATACATGGACATTCCGACTTTAAACATTATGATCAAACTAATTTACATAGTGAAAATCCTTTCCAGCCCCCAAAACCCTGACACAAGGCCTCATATAGCAAAATACAACAGGAAGTTGTGTATTCTCGCCGTTCCCATTTCTTACCCGACTGACACGACGGACCTCTATAGCGACGCCTTATGCGAGGCCACGCCGGGAAGGAGTTATCTTTCTCTGCATCAGTAACAATCTCCGTTTGTATGTCCTAGCTTTGTAGAGAGTGTAACCAGAACGTAGCAACTTCTGATGAAGATGAAAACACAGGCTTGTTTCGGTTTGCAGCTGATCTGTTGCAGATGCAATGCGCATGCTCAACTTTGATCACTAAAGCCCTGTTACGATCCACGAACCGGTTTTTCAAGCATATCCAGTCTCCATACTAGGTCGTTACTGATGTTCTCGCTGTTCAATTTTGGACTAGTGCATGTGTCAGAAAATCTCACACGGCTGCAAGCTAGCCACCATGTTACTTACCAGGTTGAACGAACTGCAAAAAAAAAAAAAAAAAGTCCAAAAAAAAAAAAAATGTATACACATTTCAGGAAAAGAAAAATGTGTATTAATACTTTAATTTTAAATTTGTTGATGCTCAATGTGGTGGCCATTAGCTTCCAGACATTCATGTGTAGAAGCTTTCCTGAAGTGTGCATACATTTTTTGGCGAACTCTTGAATATATTCAAACTGAGTTCATTATTTCTTATGACAGGACATCAAACATAAGATTATCTTGCCTGTTTTCAGATGATTTTAAATTTGTCTAATACATTTTAGATCATTTTGCAGCTTTCCAAAGCTATAACTATTTCAAGCTAAGATGAGACTATTTCAAGTTTTAAATTAGTTAAGATTTCTTCAAATGGGTTCAATACTAGCTTGACTCTACCAGGAATAAAAGGAAATACTTGATAAACCTGTCTATTCGCTAGAACTTGCAAGGGGTTATTTTTTTCCTTCCTTGCCAGATTCAGGAGTTTTCGACCCCGCTGCCCTCCCGATACGTTACACGTTCTAGACACGAATCAGCACAAACTTACAAGCATAAACTAGTGAAGTGGAGCTCTGTTAACATGCACAGGTGTGTCACGTGATGTCTGTGGTTATATACGTTTCCTCTATTTTACTCTCTAGTCATACGATCTGAGAACCAAATACAGGTAAGTAAAGAATTTGGGGAACGACTTACATAAAAAGGAGAAACGTCACACATCGCTGTGGCTGAAATCACGACTCTAGGTCTCTCTCAGGAAATGAATATTTGTTCCTTTGTTCCTTTTTAGGATCAAGACATGGTCACTTAATGGGAGTGTGTGTGTGTGTGTGTGTGTGTGTGTGTACAGGGCACAGGTTCCTCTTCTTCCCTTCCTGCTGTTTACTATGTAATGTAATCATATTCCTGAGTGACTTCCTTCCTTCATTATTCCATCTCTTCTATTTTTCCACACAAACACACACACACACACACACACACACACACACTACCAGTCAAAAGTTTGGGGTCACCTACTCTTTTTCATAGGTTTTTCTTTATTTTTTTTGCTTT
>JAQQZU010024885.1:0-10433 GCA_030068025.1 Parauchenoglanis punctatus | reverse complement strand
TGCTGGGATTGGCTCCAGCTTCCCCGCGACCCAGACGGATAAAGCGCTATAGATAATGGATGGATGGATGGATTCTTGGAGCATAACCTATAGATATGACATGAAGGCACTTGTATATGCAGCACTTTTGTAAGCCACTGTGCTTTTATGCCATAAAGGGCATCTGCTAAATATTATAAATGTACATTTTACATCATTACATTTACTCTGATGCAGTCAACTATAAAATCCAATTTTTAAGGAAACACAGTTTAATACATATACTTGTTAAACTTACTCATTTAAATTTGGGGGGAAAGGGAAAAAACTTTACGTTATATTTGACTTAGCCATTATAAATGTCATTCAGCTGAGTATAGATAGTGCACTTCACAGGTTCTAGAGTGCTATATATTAGATCCTATTAAGTGAATGTACTGTAAAGCTATTTGGCCTTTGACTTTAATGTGCCTTTAAAGCATTTAAACATTCTGCATGATTACAATTTGAATATGATGGATTACTGCGGATAAATTGAAACTGAAAATACTATTCACAGTACAAATGTCATGTGACCATGAGAATCCTTGATCACGGCTTGGAGGTAAATGTTACACAACAACTGTAGCAAGTGTAAAATGGCACTCAGTGTCACTGCAGATCCACATGCACTATATATCAACACACATGGTGCATCCCCACACACTGCAGTGGATAAATGCATAAAGCATTCTAAGTAGATTAAAACAGTAATTCACATTCCACCACATTCTATTTAGGCAGACTGTAAAAACAAATAGATGGCCTTTTTTACAATGGCAGGAAGAGATCTATAGCTAGTTTAAGTAAACTTATTTATGAGAAACACTGATTGTTGGAAATATTTATCACACTGTTGTGTTGTATACGAATAAGAAATTCAATACATGTACTGCACAACTATTGACAATATTTCAGTGTTGCCAATGTTACTGTAATAATATTAATATAATTAATCTGGCTAATATAAATGCAAAGACAGGCTTATAGTTTATGACTCTAGTGGAAAAAAGTAATATTTTCATCTTATGTGCTTAAATCACTGTTATGCACCGTTATAAAAAAAAATTTTCTTTGTTGACCCACACTTCATTTTGTGCCATCAGATTTACCTCTTACAGTCAATTGGTTTAAACGGGAATGTAAGGGTGCAGAGATTTATCGACGGATAATAGAAAGAGCTACAGTTACAGTGAATGTAAAATGAGATTAGATGAGATTAAGTTTCACTGCATAGACACAATTATTAAGGAAACATCGGGTTGTGTGGGAATGTATCATCACCTTGGCCTGGAGGGCTGCAAACCGAAAAGGTTATGCATGACTGTGTGAGGGAAAGAAAAGAGAGAGAGCATGCCATTATATCATGTTTACGACTCATACATCAGATCCCATCTCTCCTTTTGTTGGAGCAATAAAACTCCTCATATTGTCACCAAGAGGCTGCCCAATAACTCATTCTCTTCCCTGCGGCCATGAGAAAGATGCTCAGTGTGGCTTTTGTTTGTGTGTGTGTGTGTGTGTGTGTGTGTGTGTGTGTGTGTGTGTGTGTGTGTGTGTGAGCGAGAGAGTCTGTCTATAGAATTCCACTGATCTGCAACTAATAGATGACTCTTAAAGATTCTTGTTTTTGTAAGTCAAAAGTGACGCTATTACGGACCGTGGTAAAAAGAAATCCAGTTTACAAGCAAAAGACATTTTTTCATATGAACTTCATTGTGACATTGTTCTAATTAATATTGAAAGCATTTTTAACAGTTTTATTGTTTTTTTTCCTGTTCTGGAACTCTTCATCCCACTTAGACCCTGTTTACACTTGGTCTTAAAATGCATCTTGGGTGATATGATCACACCTGGATAGCGCTAAATACAAGTTTAAACGAAGCATTTAACCACATACCTTCTGTAGTGTAAACGCTGATGTGTCCCGATGCGTCCGCAACACGGACATAACAGGAAAAGACGTCATTAATGCTGGACGCAGTGATTGTTTTGGTAACCGCGTGACACATTCGAAAAAAATGGAGAGGAGCACCGATGTACGTGGTTGGAGTGCTAGAACATAATGAAGGTATGTTGCAGGTTTAACGTTTTAATATAATTTTGCATGGGGACCTTTGACCTTCTAGCGGAAGTGATGTAGACAGTAACGGAATTTGAACAAAAGTGGTCAACTGGACACCTTGGAGACGCATGATAGACACAGGTGTAAACGGTGATGGGTCTCAGCAGTCCATTTGTGTCATGAACGTGAAAAACCAAGTGTAAACAGGGCCTAATAATTTCTTAATTACAACTGATCTTTCACTCACTGCCTCCATCATTCTCCCCCCCATCAACTTGGAAATACAGTATGCTTCAGGTAATTGTCCACCTGCAATTCAAAGCACTATGTAATGAGGTTTGAAGCATGTGACTGTATCTGAACAGATAACTTACACTTAGACTTACAGAATTTACTTCACTTCATACACTTCAGAATTCATCCTGTTGCTTTTGTCAGCAATCACATCATCAGTAAATACATGCGAATCAGTTCCATTGACAGACATGCACATACTTCCGATGTACAGGCATGAGCATCTGTATTTACTTAGAGCATCTTCGAGTCTTCTCTTGATTGTTAAATTTAAAACAGATACTTACTTCATTGAAAGTGTTCTTGATCTGGACAACTGTTGTGAAGGGGTTTTTCTTCACATGAGAATGAAATCGTCTGTCAGCCATCATAATTGTTGTCGATGATCTTTTCAGGCTTTTCGGTGTCCCTGAGTTCACCAGTGCGTTCCTTTTTCTTGTACCAAATAATCACACCTAATGTTTTTTGCTATCTCTTTGATAAGTTTGTTTTGATTTTTCAGCCATGGTGGCTTGCTTCACTGGCAGTGACACCTCTTTGGACTTTATATTGAGAGTTAACTGCAACAGATTCCAAATGCAAATGCCACACTTGAAATCAGCACTAGACTTTTTATCTGCTTATTGTCTAATCACTTATGGGGGGGATCATTTCTACACTGTTCACATGATTTAGATGTAAAGCTGAGAATCTGCCTGTTGAACTTATATTCATTATTCAATTCATTTCCAATATACTCTGGCAGACAGCTAAAATAAAAATCACTTATTAAATATCCAAATATTCATAGACCTGAATGTATGTTTCAACATATTTTTTAGTTGAGGAAACCTACATAAATTTGACACTTTGTTGTTGTTTGATCCAAGGTTATTTTTTATTTCAGTATGTAAATGAACCTGTGAATCATGCCCATGTCAAATAGCGCAACTGTTTTCCTTGCACTCAGCTGTCTGATCCAAGTACTTTAGCCTCTTGGCAACCATGGACCACATGACTATGTATGAATGGAGGGAAATGGTGGCAATCTCTGGGGGGAACTGCAGCTGTCTACTGAGATCAACCCTCTATCCAGGGAGGAGCCTTGAGGGGACACTCAGGCAGGTGTTTTCAGTTCTCCCTCTAGGCCTAACAAACTGGATGAGGTGTTTCCCTGCTGTGGAAAGCTTTCTTACTTTCCAACATCTCTGCCAGTATCTTCAGGACTTGGTCATGCTACCATCTGTAGAGTCCTTGTGCCAGTACAATTTTGGATCCTGATAGAGGGGGCGGTGGTCCTCAGTGCCAGAAAGTTCAAGGTGCCTTAGGCTTCCTTGATGAGAAACTAGAGTCTGGCTTTTGTCTTTGACACCTTGTCTAATACCTTGACCTTTTTTTTTTCGTTCCCAGAGACCTTGGACCATACCATTGTGCTTCTCCCCAGAATTGTGATGCAGGTCATGCTTCAACAACAACCTGCTGGTGTGGCAGCCTGCTGAGAGCATGTTGTCACTTCACTTGCACTCACATTTCACACATGATCTTGCTTCTCCTTCTCTGTTTAAGCCTGATGGTGTGGCTCCACAGTTGGGGGGCTATCAGTTGTGTTTGCCTGACCACACACAGGGGGGTTACTCACTGGCACAAGGCTCTTTATAGCTGCCAACTGGCTACCCTCAACATGATCAGGTCCTTTAGCACTGTGGTTTACTCCCTGGTTTTGGGTCCCTCTTGTCTGATCTGCCACAGTCATTCATGGGTGCTGTTGGCCTCTCTTTCATTCTTCACTCTTCCATGTTGGATTCCTTATCCCCCCTAAATGTGGTCACTTTTTCCTATCCACATCAGCACTTCTGATATGTCGTTATCTCATTAGCTGTGTTCATTACCACTCTCAAAGGGTGTTTTATGTGGAATAATAGGCCTATACCTAATTATTTTACTCTGAACTAAGGTTTAAAGTCTTTTGACTTGATTTAGACTTCACCTCAGAGACTTGTGAACATCTCTGGTTTTAAACAAAACTTAATGAGTTTATAATAAAACTTCTATGAACTTTTAAGATTTTA
This sequence comes from Parauchenoglanis punctatus, assembly GCA_030068025.1. Classification (NCBI taxonomy): domain Eukaryota; kingdom Metazoa; phylum Chordata; class Actinopteri; order Siluriformes; family Auchenoglanididae; genus Parauchenoglanis; species Parauchenoglanis punctatus. The sequence goes on along the minus strand of JAQQZU010024885.1, from coordinate 6,008 downwards.
ATTGAGTCATTATTTCCATTTTGATTGAAGTTTTCCACCAAAATGTTTTTCTTTTTCCCCAAAAAAGCCATCTTGCCAGAAACCAGTGCATGGAAGTAGGATAGCCTATCAGACTACAATCTATCAAATGCTGCATAGGCCTTGGATGCCAATTCTGATGCCGATGTTAAAAAAGACTTAACAGAGAAAAGGTTTGGTCTGGCACTTTCTTGCTATGGCAGCCATGGATAACACACCATATCTATGTGTAACAAAAGCATATATTAAAAAAGAATAATCATAATAAGGTAGGTTGTGTGCCGTTGTGAGGTTTTGCATATATCTAATCTGAAACATCTGAGAACAGCAACTGGAATGAGTCATGTGCAGGGTGTGACAAGTATGTAATTATTCTCTTGCCACCTTCTCTGGTGTGTAAAATATGCAGTGATTCCACAGTCATATGGGAGTGCTAATGATCTTTGTCACCTTTGTCACCATGAACTGTAGAGATTTACCTGTTAGTTCATGGAATTATACCAGAAGATGATAAAATCAAAAGGAGAAATTGTTTGTGAACTGTATGTGTCTGTAGGGAAAAGGTGAACTATATCCTGGGGTCCTTAGAATTTTGGTGTCAGCTAAAACAAATTCACAAACATTTTCTACACAAACAACTAAACTGGGTGCCTATATGCTATCTCATGGTAAATGAAATCTCATGGTAAATTTTAAGGATTTGGCAACATAGTAAAACATTTTTTTGTACATACAACTCCAACCAAACATTAACTTCCTGTGTGAGCATGTATAAGCTGCATTTGATTACTTAATTACCTAATCGGATAATAAATTATTAATTTATTCAATAAGCATATGAACTAATTAATAAGTAATGAAATAGATTCTATTAAATTAATTAATGATAAATACACTGATTAGCTTTTGCTCTTAAATGGGTAGGAATTAATTAAATATGTGTGTGTGTGTGTGTGTGTGTGTGTGTGTGTGTGTGTGTGTGTGTGTGTGTGAGAGAGAGAGAGAGAGAGAGAGAGAGAGAGAGAGAGAGAGCATGAAATAATTAATAAATAATTAACGCTGCTATTAAGTGAATTAATTATAAACATAATAATTAGCTTTTAATCATGGTGTGTGTGTGTGTGTGTGTGTGTGTGAGAGAGAGAGAGAGAGAAAGCGGGAGAAAGAGAGAGAGAGAACATGAAATAATTAATAAATAATTAACGCTGCTATTAAGTGAATTAATTATAAACATACTAATTAGCTTTTAATCATGGTGTGTGTGTGTGTGTGTGTGAGAGAGAGAGAGAGAGAGAGACAGAGAGAGAGAGAGAGAGAGAGAGAGAGAGCCTCTGTGGTTAACATGATCTGGGTTTTTTTAGTGAATAAACCTAAAGATTCTCATTAATTGGAATTTGCTCAGTCTCCTTTTCTATCCTGTCTCAGGTTGCACATTTTCAGTTTTGTGGTGTCATTGTGCTGATGTGTGTGTGTGTGTGTGTGTGTGTGTGTGTGTGTGTGTGTGTGTGTGTGTGTGAGAGAGAGAGAGAGAGAGAGAGAGAGAGATTGGATGTTCCCCAGATGGAGGCTATATTCAGAAATTCAGTCATTGCAGTCATCCTGAGCACATCTTCACAGATGGAAAGCTGGATGGCTGCAGTGAGGCATTTTAGTACAGAATCATCACATTTTTCTCTGTCTTTGCAATGCTACTACTACTACTGCTACTGCTATTACTACAACTACTTATAAAACAAATGATTGCATTGGTTGCATTTGGGCTTGTAAAGGGGACAAATTATGAAAAACTCACTTTTTCACTGCACATTTCAGCACACTGATAATATTAAAACCGCTGACAGGAAAAGTGAATAATAGTGATTATCTCAGTACAATGGTAACTGACAAGGGGTGGGATATATTAGGCAGCAAGACAACAGTCAGTTCTCAAACTGTTGGAAGCAGGAAAAATGGACAAGCATAAGTATCTTAGCAACTTTGATAAGGGCGTAATTGTGATGGTAGATGACCGGCTCAGAGCTTCTTCAAAATGGCAGGTCTTGTGAAGTGTTCCCTCTATGCAGTGGTTAGTACCTACCAAAAGTGGTTCAGGCAGAGTGATGCCCTGGGCAATAATTGCTTGGAAACCTGGTTCCTGGCATCCATGTGAGTGTTACTATGACACATACCACCTACCTAAACATTGTTGCAGACCCAGTACACCCCTTCATGGCAACTTATTTCCTCATGTCATTGGCTTCTTTCAGTAGATTAATGTGCCTTGACACACGCAAAAATTATTCAGAAAGGGTTTGAGGATAGTAATAAAGGGTTCAAGGTGTTGACTTGGCCTCCAAATTCCCCAGATCTCAACAAGTCCAATCCAATTCTTGGTTTCAGATACCACAGCACAACTTCAGCGGTCTTGTGGAGTCCCTGCCTTGACAAGTCAAACCTGTTTTGATGGCACAAGGGGGACCTACACATTATTAGGCAGGTGATTTTAATGTTATGACTGATTGGTGTACATTTGGGTATCTGGAGTCCCTACCATCCCATAGACTGACATAAGACAACCCAGTTAGTTTCTTTTATGCTGCCTAGGTCAGAAGATATGTCATTCAACAAGCCATTCACATTTGGCTCTGCTTCTTATGTCAGGAATTAGAATTTGAATTATAACCCCCCACCCCATCTCCACCCACGACTTGAGATCTGCCTTTGTGAAGGTACATGATTTTTTTTCTTGTAAGCGCTGACCCACTAGCATTATGTCAAAATGAGCTAAGCAAAGGAACTGCTCTGTTGTTGGCTGCACATAGCAACACACATTGGTACATTAACCCCCAGCCTCAGAGGACAGAAGAGCTGAGAGGATTGAGTTCATTTTTGATGGCAATGGCCCAGCTACAGTTAGCAAAAACCTGTTTATGTGTGCTAACCACTTTTTGTCTGATTGTTTTACCAGCCTGGGCCAGCACAACACAAGACTTGCACTGAAACTGTTGCTAAAAGAGGGATCAATACCAATAGCATGTTGTACTAGAGGCAAATGGGCTTTACGTCAATCTGTCTTTTGGCAAACAGGCACAGTGTATGAGTATGTACATTTGTGTGTGTGTGTGTGTGTGTCGATTCTAGAATGAGCAGACACCTGACCTTGGAGCAAGCTGAGAGTTGTATAGCTGCAGCAATGCAATCACTAATTTAATTTAGATTCAGAGACACATCTCACCTGCTGTGCCACCTGTTGAACTGTGCATTCAGGCTTCTAGTTGACCCAGTAGCGTAAAGCCGTACTTATGTCAGCACACCCCACGGAAGAGCGGGATGGGGTGAGAGTGGGTTATTAGCATTTTAAGGAACAGACACTGAAACCAGCCATAGTGAACAGGGCTATGTAGACAGCATGAGAAGGGTACTGTGGTGCTTTATTCATTTCATTAAGACCTCAGGAATTTCATTAAGACCTCAGGTCAACTTGTGGATAAAAGTCATAATATATCTCCTTTAATGGCCCAGATTTCAAATACTGTGATACCATTAAATGCAGCTACTTATATTTTATCCATTTGGCCCACAAAATACTTGCCACAGCCATAACTCCCCCTTATGATGGTGCAAAACATAACTAAAGAGTTCACTTTAATATTGAAAGATTGGTATAGCGCTAACAGGTGTAAGGCTCGAATACTGAACAAGAGCACAGCCTGATGAGTGAATACCTGTGTTTTCAACACTATAGTATTGAAAATCTTCAATTAAAGCAAAAAATACGAATGCAAATTGTAAACTGACTGATTTGGAAGGGGAACATGGCTATAGGGTGACCATTGCAGGACACTGCATTACATAATTCAATTCATTTCAATTCAATTTTATTTGTATAGCACTTTTAACAACAGACATTGTCACAAAGCAGCTTCGCAGAATATGAACTTATGTGTCTATAAATTTATATATATATATATATATCCCTAATGAGCAAGCCTGTGGTGATGGTGGCAAGGACAAACTCCCTGAGACGACAAGAAGAAGAAACCTTGAGAAGAACCAGACTCTAAAGGGAACCCATCCTTATAAAGGGCTGGGTGTCATCCTGGACATTTAAGCAAATTATTGTTCATATGTAGCTATAGTGTACATATGATTTACATGAGTAAATTCATCTATGATGTGTTATATGTGTATTGTGATGGCTTTTTATTTTGTGCATTCTTATATAAGGACTTCCTTGGCAAATTATTACCAGATATGAGTTACCACCCTCTTTCTCTAAGCATAAGGGATCTTCTGCAGTCATTCCATAGGGAAATGGACTTACTCCTGCTTTTAGAGTGTCATTATTGTTCTGTCCTTTCAGCATGACAGATTTTTCCTGTGAATCTGGAGACATCAGTGTGACGAGTGCTGCTCTTTAGTATATGGATTGGTTTTAGTTTGTCACCTTTGTTAGTGGTGTAAAGGATGCTGATTTAGGAGTGCCAGTAAAAGGGGTCTATCTATAAGTGTGAAAACAGGTTTTTTATTGTCTCAGTTGCATTTTACCTTGTATACAAGAACATGTTTGCATTTTATTATTTAATTTATTTTTTGTTGTCTTTTTACTCATTTTAGGGTGGAAGATAGTGACACCTGTAGCTTCATTATCAATCGGTCGGCTATTCTGGTAAATAGGGTTCGGTGTGAGAATTGAATAGTTTTAGACAGTTAATCTTTAAAGTGTTAGTCTTTTTTCCCCTCAAATTCCCTCATGAGGTTTATATTAAATTTCACAAATACAATCATTTTCATGCATGAATTATTAAATAGCAGCCAGAGCATGTGAAGGCATATTTACTACTCTGCATATATTTATTACAGTTAAATTAATTTCACTGACTTTCATGTGATTTTTCTGCTGAGATTATTATTTCTAAACATTTGGGTACATTTGCTTCTATAAGTATTGTGCCCATTTAGATACTGAAACATCTGATTTCTATCGGTTGCTGTATATTATCTTGCACCCTCAGTATTTGCAGTGCTGTCATCACTCAGCTGGATATGTAATTCATTCTCTCTGGTCAAGTAGGTGTCATCCTTATAATAACTTATAACGTTCTCTTAAGAAGAGAATATTCAATATGTAATCATAAGCACATGTCAAAATCTTCTACTAAGAAACAAAGCTCCTCTGCTTTAATATTTAACCAGCTAGGTGACCATATGCACATGAACACAATAGTCCCGTCTGACTATAGTCATAGTGTTGCTAAACCTTTCGGTTTCGATAGGGTTTCTGTCACTGTCATCTAAAACATTTCATGTAGTAAATTTTACTAAACCCAACAGATAGTAGGTCCTATAGTTATGCAATATGAAAAGGAGAAATAGACATACAGTGTATCTTACATACCTTCTACATCCAACTGTGAAAAATGAGGAAAAAAAAGACTGCAAAATGCAGAGATTCATAATGTGGGTATCTTATTTTATTTTTACTTTTACTACCCAGGATAATGGGCTATTAAGCTGAAAATAAAACTAATGTAAAAGCACAAACACTGTGTTAAATTTGGGAATCTATTATGTCTTGCTTGCACAAACAGCTCACAATTAAGCAGCCTCGACGATGTTTAATTCCAACAGTCCACTTCTGTATGACTTGAGAGCTTCAACTGGGTTGTCCCAAAGCTTACAACAGGCAGAGAATGTAAACAAATGGTGTCAAATGGTGTAAAGAGGAATTAACAATCTTTCCTTAACATTCCAAAGCTTCTTGCAAACATTTCTGCTAAAGGTAATGAAGTCAAGTGATCTCTAATTTGGAGTGTTTGCGATAGCAATAAATTATTAACACATTATTGTTGTTGTTGTTGTTTTTCGTGCTTTACACAGCTAACATTTATCCATCTATTATCTATACCGCTTTATCCATATGGGTCGCGGGGCAGCTGGAGCCAATCCCAGCATCTCCGGGCGAGAGGCGGGGTACACCCTGGGCAGGTCGCCAGTCCACCACAGGGCCA
>JAQQZU010024884.1:0-10434 GCA_030068025.1 Parauchenoglanis punctatus | reverse complement strand
TCTTTTAAAGTCATAAAAATAAAGAAATAATTGAATTAGAAGGTGTGTCCAAACTTTTGACCGGTAGTGTATATTGTTCATTTTATTGATTGTTTTGTTTGTTTTCTTTCTAACATATATTTTCTTTCTTTTTAACATGTTTGAAATTCTAAAAAGTAGTCATTTTTGCACAGGATTCCAGTTTTAGATTCCATTCTGTAACTCCAAGTGAAAAGACTTTACTATTTAATCCAATCTCTGGACCTGTGATAAATTCTGTAACACATGGAGGTTTCACTCGACAGGACAGCTTTTACTGTGGACGTCTGTTGCTTTCATCAGGACAGGTCAAGAATGGTCTGTCCTCTAGCACAGGCGGAGACACAGTAAGTCATTAAAATTTCACAATTCATCCTTTTCCACACATCCTGCAGTGACAGAGAGTTTTTGATCTGTAAGAAGTAATAAAAGACTAAGACATATTGTGAAGTTGCAGGGTTAAAGGGTCAGGTAATGTTTAACTGCTACAGTAACTCCCTGTGTTCACTACAAGCCTGCAAGTGTTCGTGACGTAACTTACACACACCGTGTGAGCACAGCAATGTCATGAACGCAGCCGGTTTTCCTCAGTCTTGTCATGTGCTCATTTACAAAGATACGTTATCAAGATATTGAATTTCTTATAGGATTAACTGAAAGTCAACTTGCATTGTTGAAACAAAACAGTGAAAAGAAAAGAAAAAAATCAATTAAAAAGGAATTTGGTTTATCACATAGATTGGGTTTGAGTTCAGTTTACTGCTTAGAAATGCTCTCTCAGGACACCTATTTAGATTTTTTTAGCCAACAAATTATATTCTAGCAAGTGGAAATTTCTTAAATAAAGGTATACCATATTATTAGATTAATACAAAACATTTTTATTTTTAATTCATTTAAACCTTAAAATATTAACCTCATTTATTTTTATACTCATAATGATAGTTTCATTCATTTATCATAATATAAACAATGTTTTTTTTATTAATAATAGTTTATAGTCATCTCATAAAGAGAAATATTAGATCACTTTTAGTTTCTAATTGACAAACATTTTGAATATGTATTTCACAGTTTTTGTTTCTCTTTTGGGCAAAATGACCTAAACATCACCTCTGTAAAATAAATAAGAGTTTTCAAGTTTTCACATTAATTAGAAATGAGAAGTCAAGAAAACATCTTTTTTCCCATTGTCATCACATTTTGGTTTACCATAGCTCATTCAGACACAAGGAGAATATAACAGTTATATCCACAAACTTGACCACATAACAAAATTGAAAGTGAATACACAAGCAGAGCATTTCCTTGAACTTTAAAGCTCCATGCAGCGAAGCACATGACTCATTACAAACCAACAATAAAGTCATGCTGCTTTACAGCAGTCTGCCCATGTGAGCTCACTCTCCCGCTGAGAACTCATTTTCATCAGCCAAGTGGCTTCAGCTCTTTAAATAGCTGCATGATGAGAAGAGCATGTCACTAGCATGACATTGGGCAGGTAATAGCAAAGTCCCTATGGTTAAAAAAGGAAAATGTTCTTCCCATGTGTCAGTGATGGATCATGTGACCTGTGCCAGGTCTTCTGCTGTATGGAGGCGACTATACAGGCAGAGCAGGGTGGGGGGAGGCGGGGTCTTAGGGGGAGTCATGATCCGACAGTCTCGGTCATTAGGGGCTTAGCATGCACTAATGATGATACAGATATGAAGAGACAGATTTAAGACTGTCCTGAGCTCCTGTACACACTGTACCAGTCAGACTGAGCCAGGAAAAGCCCCCAAATCACTCGACATTTTAATAAGGTCTCGCTCTTAAAGGAGTATTGCGTCGTTTAGTGAAGTAAAGCTAACATTTCAGTATTTAATTCACTATATTCAAACTCCTTGATCAATGTTTACACTAATATAAAACCCATATGTTATAGACAGACAGACAGACAGACAGACAAAAAGATAGATAGATAGATAGATAGATAGATAGATAGATATGGATGGTTGGATAGAAAGATGGATGAATTAATGGATGGAGGGGCAGACAGACAAACAGGCTGGTGGATACATTGATAGACAGACAGACACATGGATATGCAGACAGATTGTCATAGATGGATAGACAGATAGACACATGAAAACATAGATAGATAGATGGATGAATGGGCAGACAGAAGCATGGGTGGATGGATGGATGGATGGATGTAAGAAAGACAGACTGATGACTGGAGAGATAGCTAGACTAACAGATGGGTGAATTGGATGGAAAGACAGATATATGGATGGATGGACAGGTAGACAGGTAATTAGACAGGTGAGTGCATGGATACACACACAAATGTGAATTCATATATAGAGAGATGGATGGATGGATGGATGGGTGGACAGCCTGATGGATAGATGGATAGACAGACAGATAGACTGGTGGATGTATGGATAAATAGGATGAATATGGATTGAGAAATAGATGGACAGATGTGTCTGGATGGATGAATGGATGGGATTTTGGTAGATAGACAGATAACCAGCCTGATGGATAGACACACAGATGGTGAATGGATGGATGGATAAGTGGATAGACAGACAGACAGATAGATATTATATTTATACTATAATGGTCTCTATGAAGTAAAGAGTGTTCTTAGTGTTCGCTGTCCTGCTGTGATTGTGGAGAACCAGTAACTCTGAAAAGTAACCACTGGTCAGTAAGTAGGATAAATATTTGTTTACTGTAAGGGTTAAAAAAAACACAGAACATACTGGTGTGATGGCATTTGGTCTCCAGGTCCTATAAAACAAGCTGAAAATATCTGCAGGGTGTTTACGACTCAGTAAAAACGAAATCAGTAAAAACATTCTTCCTGGAAGCACAAGTTCATTTCAAACCTTCTGTATACAAAACTCTATAGACTTATCTAACACATGAATTCATATACACACTGTATCATGGATCATGGATAACCAGATACCATCAGCCCTTTCTTTTCTGACCCTTCTAGAGGTCTCCTAGGGAAGTTCTCAACCCTGGTCAAATAGGCTTCTAGTGTATCTCTGCTTCAGGGTCACGTTCGACTTTTGAGCCATCGAGTGTTTACCAGAGTACACACGGGATTCAGGTTAATGAGGGATCATAGTGTTGTTGCTAAGAGTGTTAGTAAGAGTCGAAGCAGGAGTAGTGCTGGTGATCGGTTGCTGGAGATTTTCCACTTGACTGTGCTTTGTGTTCGCCCTGCCACACACACAAACACACAATTTCTAGTTCTTTGTACTGTTAATGACAAAAGCTAATAGTGATACAATGCAAAAAACAGAAGAAAAGCACGATCAGCCCTCAATCTGACACTGATTTGAGTAATTACAAGTCTAACATTTAACTGATATGACTAGTAAAATTGAATATATCACAATTCTGGCACCTGACAGCTCTATAATCGGTTTAAGGCTCTGTTCCCCTGAAAATAACACACACATGCACAAGTTTCTGTCTAGACTGGAGTACATTATTTGGAAGAAAGAGGTGTTTATGCAGAAATTAACTCTTCATATGGAACTTAGTTCTTACTTTCCTCCCTCAGTAGGAGGCTCTGGTTAGCTAAGGTAGCTAGCTAGCTAGCAGCCGCCTGTGGTAATTTAGCTGCACTGTAAAAGATTCCCATAGATTTTTACTGTAATTTACTGGCAGCTTGGGTTTCCATTAAAGTACTGAAAAAATTTACAGTAAAAAAAAGTAATATATTTTCAGTAAAGTACTGTTACATAATTTAGAATGATACATCATATTTGCAGGATACAACTGAGCTGAAGGGTCTTACTGAAGGATCCAATCAACACAGTTTGGTGGTGTGGGGATTTGAACACACAGCTTATTTGTGACTGAGCCAACACTGATTAACAACCAAAACCAGTGATTCAATGCAATACTTTAATGGAGTTAATTCAATGTTAGAAATAGTTGAATCAGTGCAAAATTGTTGTAGCTTTGTTGTTGTGGCTCAATGGGTAAGGTGTAGCTTACAGCCCAGAGGGTGGTGTGTTTGAATCCCAGATCTGGCATGATTAGGTGGCCCTTAATGTTTAGCTTGACTGTAATCTGCATCACCCAAAAGAGCAAGTGTACTGGCTTATGTGTTCTGAGATATTACAGCACTTTACCGTAAATGTAAATATACAGTTGTTTACTGTAAACTTTATAATACTTTATTAGCAACCCAAGCTGCCAGTAAATTACTGTAAATAATCTAATGTTTTTTACAGAGTGGTCTGTTTTGTAACAGTAATTGATCAATTGTTTTATTTGAAAACCAGATGTTATAACCAGTGTTAACCGGTAAATAGTACTCAGAGTAAATACTCTATGTGCTAATAATCTTGGCAGACTGCTTCAATATCGCAATTACTTATTTCGTACTAATTAGTCTTGTGTGTTAGCTAGCAAGCTGGAGTGGGCTTCCCTGATTAGCTCCATTTTTGAAAATATAAATTTAAAAAAATAAAAAAAGATTTCAGTTGTAAGAGATTAAATAAAAGGTCTGATTTGACTGTAATGGATTTGACTGTGTGTCAAGATAAAATGTACATTACATTTAATTCTACACTCATAAGCACTTTTAGCGCTTTAGAACAAACTAAAGAAACCTGAGCATGTGCACGTGCACACACGCACACCAACAGCAAACCAAAGAGCTTACAGTAAACAAGCAGCGAGCAGCGCTCACAACACCAGCTGAGTAAAGTGTTCTCTGCATGAGTCGAGCTATTCTTAGTGAAGCAAATGTAGAAAACCATGGGATGTAAAGAGCAGGTCATTACTCACAAAATCAGGGCTTCAAAACACACGGCACAAAACAAAAAACACCACCTATTCCTATTTTAGCTAAACCACAGCCGTCGAAAAACAGTTGTGTCTCTTTGTGGCGCTGAAATGTTTTGCTGATGTCAGAAAGGATCGTGCACATCACAGTTGTATAAATCACATTAATGAACCAGACACTTAGCTTAAATAATGTTTGCGCAGCCTCTAAAACTACATTTCAGACTGTTGTTTTTCTTTTCCCTATATTTATGTGTACAAAGCCTTATTTAGCGAATATAACGAGCAATGGCAACATATGTAGCTTGCTAGCTAGCTATTTAATTAGCTATCTAGCTATCCTAGTCAATCTTTGCTACAAGCGTTAATCCTGTTTTAAAAAATAAAATCATATGTTTTTATATAAATGTGTCTAGATGACATGATACATGATCAAAATGAGACAGATAAACAGTTACATGTTATTTTAGTACAGTTATGTTTGTTTAATATAATAATTAATACATAAAAAAGCTTTGAGCAATTAGAATACTGTGATCTAACTTGCAAGTTACTGCACGCTGTATATCCTTTCTGAGTAGAAATGATTGTCTGAAACTTAGTCGAATACTGTCGTCTCAGGTTGGTGCTCTCGTATTCAGATGTATTTATTAATTCTTTCCTGGATGGAGCTTATGGATGTGTTCTCACGCTGCGGATGCCTCAAAGTCCTTAAAATGAAACCGACCAGAGTCTAATCCTACTGCTGCTTCTGTTTTTGCGAATGAAGCCTTTGTTCAGAGATTAATATCTGTGACAGGACAGTGATAAATTTTTTTTTTAAAAAACTGTGTTAATCTTGTTTTTGTACAGTTTTAATCCAAACAAAGAACATTTGGCCTCATGACAAGAAATCATGCAATGAATGTAAACAGTTTTGCATACGTATGGATCATTTAATACCAGAAACGACATTGATATTATGCAAAGAAGACATTTTTAAGGGTGTAATGCAATGTGTGTGATTATCTTTCAAATTTTATCTAGCATAATAACTCTATTGCAGTGATTTGGGGTTTAGCAAAAACATATTTAGTGCGTGTGTGTGTGTGTGTGTGTGTGTGTGTGTTAAAAGCATGCATACTATAGTATGATATATTAAACCTTTAGGTGTGTGTATGAGAGAGAGAGAGAGAGAGAGAGAGCACCAGTGTGTGTGTGTTTTTGTCTTGAATCCAGTATAAAATCTCCTCCTACAGAGGAATGCAGTCACTGCTCGCTGTCTCACCTACAGGGTTCCTGCAGCCTGGGTTCAATCATATGCTCCATTCTCTCTCTCTCTATCTCACACACACACACACACACACACCCACACACACTCGTACACACACGCACACACACACGTACACATCAGTCTCAGCATGGTGTTCCAATGGAAAAACCTCACCTGACTTTCCATGCACTTAACACTGGGGTTACAGTAACACAGCAAACCCTAAATATTATCAGTATTATTGGATTCCATCTTTGTCATCTGAAGGAATTTAAGCTTTTTCAACCCAGCAGGTTTGTTTACATGACAATCCTGCTCAGAGCACTTAATCCTTAAATACTGATTATATTGTATTATTCAGTGAAATATCACCATATAATTATGAGTTTACATAGCAGAGAAAATCATAGGTTGTAGTACCAGTTTAACAGCCTGTCATTTCAATCTAATACGCTTAATTCTTTTGTATCACAGTGCAGTTGAATTCTGAAATTTCTGAAAAAGACTCATTTGTTGTTTCATTTGATTGACTCTGTTAATGGGAGCCAAAGTTCCTGTTCACAGGTTGCTATTTGATGATCCAAAGACTTCCATGTGTATCTACAGACTCAAAGTACTATATAGGAGCACCATTTCATTACTTGATGTGATATAATTAAGTAGCCCAAGTTGTATTGCATGTAGTAACTTTAAAAAATTGAACATTACCTTCCACATGCTAAACAAATGGGCTGTAAATCCATTGCCACCCACGATTATGAGATGAATATATTCAATACCCTGTAGTTCAAAACTGAGATGTTTTTGTGCATTTTTGATATATCAGCTTTATTTCTATATCCATTTTGTGTAAATACGTATACTAACCCGAGCCACAGAGGGCCAGTGTGGGTCATCCCAAAAACCTGCATTCTCGATAGTACCCATGCGCTATAGTATACGCCCACCGCTCCTATACAGTATATAATATAATACCATCTGTAAGCAGGAAAAAAACTTTTTTTTTAATTTAATTTACAAGAATGCTTCAACATTTTTCAACCTAATTTCTTCCCACCATGTCTGTAGTGCATGTCCCACGTTTGACACGTTTTTCATTTCTCTTAAAATGACATGAAATCACCAAAACTCACTTACAATGGAAGTCTAAGGGCAGATGTTGAAATTCATCAATAAATTGAAATTCATTTACAAAGAAAAACTACACTCTAACAATAAAGCTGTTGGGATGAATACAGATGTGAGGGAACGTTTTTGTCAAATCTATTCGGATGCATTTTATTCAGTTTGAGTTGAGAAACACTGGAGCTAAACAAATGGTAACACATTAGTGCTGATTTCAGCAGAGAAGGAATGCATTAGCTAAATCCAACTAACAAACATTTTATCTCTCAAATGTTATCAAGCATGATAACTCTATTGCAGTGTTTTGGGGTAATCGCAAACGTACTTAGCATGAGGGGTGTGTGTGAGTGTGTGTGTGTGTGTGTTAGATGTGTGAGCTTGCGAATTTGTGAGGTGTCACTAAGTTAACTCTAAATTCTGTCCAGTAAGGAGACAGTACAGTCAACTGAGGATGAGCTGAAACATAATATATTTAGTGACTAGTGAGGATATGAGCGAATGCAAAGTGAGACCTCCACGAGTCGCTTATAATTTAGTGCCGAGTTTCCACAGGTGTTGAGTTTCAGTCCAGCTAGCCAGCATTGCTGTTATCAGCTGAGAGTAGCTAGCACCTCTACTGTCTGGCTGACACATGCTTTAGATAGCAGTCTTTATTGTGTGGCTAAATTTATGTTTAAGCAGGTTGTGTAAGGCAGAAGACTTGCTTCTCCAGTAACAATCAATATGGTTGTCATTTTATGGTTTTTGGCCTCTTTGCCTGTGGGAATACTTTTAAAAATCTTTTTTTTTAAATGTTCTTCTGATATATACATAGCTGGACTCGATTCAGGTCAAACCAAGCACTAATATAGAATGTGGTGTTTTATCCAGCAGAGATGTTTCAAATAACTCAAAAACATTAGGGTAAAAATGATTATTAGCTCTTTAAGACACCTAAGCTGGATTTGAAATTCTAAACCAGATATCCAAATTTTTATATCCAAAACATAATTTTTATCCATGTAGATAAATGTTTTAGCCATGTTTTAACCAGTTTTTATGTACCAGCCCAAATTATGTAGCTTAGCATTAATTGTAAATATATTTATGTAAGAATTTAACATAACCTTTAAAATAGCCTTATAAAACTGACGAAGTTGTCATATTTACTACAAGAAGCATATTCCTTGGTGTTTTCTACTCAAATAACATTAGCTAGCATATTACTTAGCAAGCTAACATGCCATGCTATCAAAATAATGCATAAGTAATGAATAGTTACTACACATATATCATTTTGTATGACTGAACTAAGTTTTGAATAAATTAAATTCAATTAAATAAACCCCTTTTAGGTCCAGATCCTCAAACAAACAAACATTTGGGTCACATCGACCCTGAAAAGCTAAACCCAGTGACTGAGTTGTAGCTACTGGCTAGCATGGAGCTAGCATGAAGCACACAGATAATCTTTTCTGCTAGCCACACACTGCTAAAGTATTTGTGTGTGTGTGTGTGTGTGTGTGTGTGTGTGTGTGTGTGTGTGTGTGTGTGAATAACAAATATATTCTTAAATGTTAATCATTTCATATTCATTAAGTATTTGGAAACTAGCAATATGTAGCAAATTTCAAGCAAATAGATGAAATTTTACTGAATACCATATATGATTGAGATCATTATGATTTACATTAATTACGCATGCAGCCAGTTATTAAGCTTCAAAACAGAGATTTCTACTGGTCATGAACCCACGTAACCACGCTAACCTAATACTCCCCCATTACTCTTTTATTTTTCCTTTTTTTCTTTTCTGTCATGTGAGGCGTGTGCAGCTGTGCCTATGCTTGACTTGGCTCGGCTTAGATCGGATCAACTTTCCGCAGCTTTGAGGAGGATTTAACTGTGCTTCTCTATGAAAATCAAAAGTGCTGTTGATTCAAAGCTAATCGGCTCATTAATGCACCTTAAACACACACCAGTAGTCTTTATGTGAGAATTATACAAGAGCAGTTCCTAGGAGACATTCATACTCCAAAACAAGACAGTTCCTTCTTTCATAGGCACACAATACAAAGAACAAAAAAAGCTTTTTAGGTTATTCCATGATTGTGGTGTTATTTGTGTCCACTTATATTACATATGTATGTAAAGTAAAGGTAAAAGTGTCCTTCACAACAACCTACGTGCACGTTTCAGGAAAGAAAAAAAAACACTACAACTACACTTTACCATTAAAAATAATCATTATGCTAAATGCTTTAAAAATCTTATTATTTTTGCATTAACATGTGATTCCATTTAACAACTTATGCTTAAAACATCATAGTTCCTCTTACCTGAACACATTCACCCGTGTGAAAGATATGGGATACTTTACAAGTCACATGTTCACAAAGAAGAGTAAACATCTAAGTTTCCTGAAGATTATGGGAAGATGAAAACTAAGTCCTCTCAAGACTTTTTTTCTTTATTTTCGGTGGTACTGTGATATTGACTGACAAAGTAACTTTGAAAATAAAACCTACTGATTCAATATAAAATATTCATTACAAATGGGAAATTTTAAGTATTTAAATTATTTATATAATTTTAAGTATCATTTTAATTGCATACATAAAAACTCAAGCCTGAGTTATTCTTTTATAGGCAAGCCCTTATCAGCAAAGAAAACTTGATATGAGAAAAATGAGACTGGTGCCTGAGATGGGTTATATTTTTGGTTAAATTCATGTTTTCTTAGATTGGATGGGGAAAAGGATTTTAAAAATTACATAACATGAAATTGTAGCTAAGAGCATGTTAATGATGTAAGCTGCATCACCTTGGTCTACAGACTATGAAGGTGTATGCCCTAATATGCCCTCTTAATGCAAAATAAAACTATAAAATGGTGAATGAGACAGAAACACATACAGGAAAGTGCAGATGGAGTTTATCCTTTAAGTGCATGGGAATCTAAACCTAAATTCTTGAAAAAAATTCTTGTGTAAGACTTCAAAATCTTTATTGATAATTGCCAAATAATGGAATAAAATGTTAAGTTGTTGCATTTTATTTTTTATGCAATGCAGATTACATATAACTATGTATAGACGGGCTGCACGGTGGTGCGGTGGTTAGCACTGTCGCCTCACAGCAAGAAGGTCCTGGGTTCGATCCCCGGATCACCCAGAGTGTCTTTCTGTGCGGAGTTTGCATGTTCTCCCCGTGCATGCGTGGGTTTCCTCCGGGTGCTCTGGTTTCCTCCCACAGTC
>JAQQZU010024883.1:0-10435 GCA_030068025.1 Parauchenoglanis punctatus | reverse complement strand
AAAGGCACCCTGGGTGACCCGGGGATCGAACCCAGGACCTTCTTGCTGTGACGCGACAGTGCTAACCACCACACCACTGTGCCGCCCCGATATTGATATATTTAAAATAAAATTTAAATATATATTTAATTAACACATTTCTGGTAACTACAATTTCTATTGTGTCAAACTGTAATGCGTTGTTATGGTCCATGTGTAACGCGTAGGCAGCTTTGACACCCGTCTCTTGGATAAATTTACGTACAGTACAGGGATAACACTAATAAGCCACTATGTGCCAAGTACCAGGGATTGCCTAAAATAAAAACCGGTAATACATTTATTACTTTTCAGCTGTAGAGAAACAGAAAGCAAATCAAGAACACACAATTTAAAGCCAAATTTAATGGATTTAATAAAACCTGCTTACAGTAATACTTTGAGCTTTAAATCTAGTTTCAGAAATAAAGACAGCAATTTAGTGTTACAACTGACATTTAAAGGAATGAAGATGCTGGGAATATCTCAGTGTTTTCCTGTTGCTGCTGGTAAGGAAGATTCCTCCTCCTCTGTGCTTACATGTGGGGTACCTCAAGGCTCGATTTTCGGTCCGATTTTATTTTCTCTCTATTATATATATATATATAGGCCTACAATATTAACACCTCAAGGCCTGCTTAAACATAATACAGAAATACATACACATAATATTAAACCAGTAGCTAGGAATTTAGGCATAACCCTCAACTCCGGTTGAAACTTTGAATAAACTGGCACAGTCTTGCTTTTATCAATTGAGAAATATTGCGAAGGTTAGCGCATCTCCATCCTTAAAGGTCTCCTTTTTTTTATCGTTCAGCACTAATTCCTAATTTTTCCTAATTCTTTTTTCCTGATTATTTATGTAATTATGTATTTCTACTCATAGTTTTCTTCTATTTTATCTTTATATATTTATAATATCTTTTTTATATATCTTAATACCTCTATCGTTTTTATCTTTTCCTTTTATTTGAATGGTCTTTTTGCATGTTTATTTTGTTTCTTAATGTGTTTATTTTAAGTATATATTTTATTTGTAATTTTTTACGTAATTTTTAATGTTCTTTTTATAACATTTTGATTTATAACATAATTTGTATTATTTTTCTGCAGTGCCTTTATTTAAATTTTATATGATCTTTAAAGTGTAAAGCACTTTGTGACATCATTGGTTTGATGTAGAAGTATAAAGTGGCCTTTATGCTTGCGCGTAAGTTGCATGTCTCCTCTAGGAGGCGCTGTCACATGAAACACACCAGAATCTATCGCTTTAATTCTACAGAAATGTGGCTTCTCTGTTTCTCTTTAGAAATAATAAACAGAAAATAACACGAACAAAATGAAACAAATTTTCTGGAGAACCAGAAACCTCCCGTGATTAATTATACACCAGGTGAATTCCCACTGGAAGCATTTCTGATGTGTTTTGACTTGTTACAAGCAGCCCGAAGGGCTTCCAGAGTTGCTAAATTTAAGACTTTTAAGACCTTTTTTAGATGACAAAAAGAAACAGCAACAACAAAAATTCAGTTGGAGTAGTACTTTTTTTTTTTTTAATTCATACATGCACATGTGTGTGTGAATACGTGAGTGAGGGAGAAAGAAAGAGTGCACCTGGGACATGGAACAATAGACAAGTTCTATTATAATTTATCTGTTATAAAATGCATTTCTCTTTTATAGTTTGCATTAAACAGACGCAACGAAATTGAGAGTGACGTGAGCTCTGCACAGTTGTCATGGCAATGAAAAAACTAGCAAGTGGACTAGCAAGGCTAGCAATCGGTCGTTGTGGTCTGCGTTGTCATAAAGCGTAGTTACATTTTTGGCGTGGTGCAAGTCAGGCTACGATGCGGTATTGTAGTTCAGTGTAGGGCATGTGGCTACGCCATACCCTACGGCGTAGGTTCGACGCAGAAATATAAATTGGCCTTTATTCTGCCACCTACTTTTACGTACTCTAGGTGTGAATGCGAGTGTGAATTGTCGTTGGTCTCTGTGTTAGCCCTGAGATAGACTGGCGACCTGCCCAGAGTGTACCCCACATCTCATCCGTCAACTGGGATTGGCTCCAGCTTTCCCATGACCCTGACGGATAATAATAATAATAATAATAATAAAGTTTCATTTACATAGCCATTAATAGCACTTTGTAATCTGAACAGAGACTACTATATCATCAGTAACAAAAACAGGTGATATTTGAACACTGTAAATCTGTTGAACAGTTACCATGAATTTGAGTTAAACTACATTGTCACCAAATAAAACATTCATAGTGCAAATGATTGTAATTATAATTAATTCTAAAATGCAATTAATGATATTAGAACAAGTAACAGCTGGGACCCTGACGGGTAAGCACTATAGATAATGAATGGATGGATGGATGGAAAGCACTGCCAAAATTATTTCTGGCTCCACTGCATTTCTTGTCAATAAGGTTTTGTTTTTTTTGGGGTTTTTTTTTTGCTTACAGGAGATTTGTCTGGCTGTGTTGATGCAAGTGTGCAGGCGGGATGAAGGTGGTTAACATTTACAAAATGACTGATAAAAGGTGCATGTAAACACAAACAAGTACTCCAGACCATAATACAGCTTTCCAAATGGGTTTTCTCAGCGACATAATACATTCGTTCTGAGGCTTTTTTTTTTTTTATTTAATTTTTTTTTAAAAATCATGTTCTACGAACTTTCCAGGTTATTTGTTTGAAAGTATGAAATATAGCGGCCCGACTATTGTACCTTTCATTGTATGAATAACGTTAGAAGATTATCCTATAATTTGACATGGAGTATGCATGTTACTGAACAATCTGTTCTAGAATTTGGCCAAGATTGTTTTGGGGTCATCTTGTTTACTGTAACAAGTAACAAATGTTATTTTTGGAAACTTACCCTTGTTCAATTAATGTATCTGTTAGCTGGAAGCAATGCAAATCTTAGGAACCCCATATAACAATTGTCAGAACCATCAAACTTGCTTTTGAGTTTCTGAGTATGATACAAAGCATTCATAATCTTTCAGTACTCACTTCTATATCCCATATTTTAGCACCTTGTTTCAGTACCTACTTACTTTTATCCTTTGCAAACTCAACAGTAAAATTTGGCCTACATAGAACAACGCTCTTGGTGTAAACACATTCCCATTCCCACTCCATTTTTAATCCTTTCTTTTTCATTCCTTGATGATCTCCTAGAAACGTCTTTGCTTTTTTTTCTATTCCTTGAATTTCACTCGCACCTCCAGGTCTCTGAGTCCATTCTGAGCTCATGTTTGATCCTGAACTCTGATGTTCTCCATGCATCTATGTGGGATTCCTCATGGTAGTCCGGTTTCCTTCCACCTCCCGAACACATGCCAGTAGATGGATTGGCTAAACCGCATGTAAGTGTGAGTGCAGGGACTGTAAATAGGTATGTGTGTGAGTGTTTGGTATCTTATCCAGGGTGTGTTGTCGCCTCACTTCCTGTGTTCCTGAGAAAAGCTATGGATCCAACAAGACCCCCAGAGAGTCAAGCAGCTACTTCAAATGAATGATTTGAACTTTACAGCTACCATCATCAAATTTGGTGTAAAACGTCATCCATTGACGTCAAGAATTTTCCACTAACCCTGCTATAATTTTTCTATCCTTCTTTGTTTTCCAGTCTATATCTATCAAACTTGGTGTACAAGATTCAACGGTTGACCCAAAGCACCTAACTGCATTTCAGACTGATAGCACTCATCCATCTAAGCCAGCTGTCCTTTCTTTCATTTTTTTTTTTTATCCTCACAAATTGTGTACAACACTGAATTTTACTTTATTACTAAACCCGTCAGACTTGGTGGAAATATTCAACTACTGCTCCAAAATCGCATCTTCTTCTTGAACACCATGGTCCTTGAACTTTCAAGATAAAATCAGCAAACTGTACCTGTCTAAATTTCATTGGCCTCATCTATACACCTATCCCATCATTCATCCCGACGTCATCTTATAAGACCCAACTGCTTTTGATTTTGATTTAGATAGTGTATCTAAATCTAGCAGTCTCAGCATTTCATTCTGATAACAATCATCCATCTACACATGTGATTCATTCTGTCACCGCTACCACTCCAAAAGTAAAGAAAGAAATAAAACAAATTTTGCTACTCCTGGATTTTTTTTTTTTTTTTTTTAAGAGAGTGAATTCAATATGATCTATAATTTTAAAGAAACATCAACATCATATGGAATGCAGCATGATGAGCCATTACTATTCTAAAGTTGATGATATTTCTTCAACAGCATATTAAGTGTTCTATTCCATTTTATTTTCATTTATAACAGCTTTACCTCGGAGTTTGGCAGTAGTGACTCCTCCTAAACATGTTAAACAAACAACTCATGGGTTTTTATACCCACTTATATGGCGTGTCCACTATACAAGCCCTCATGTAATGTGTTACTGTAAAAGTGATTAGATCAGAACTGTTGGTATAGAAAATTAATAAACACCAACTGACCGATCCGAATCTAGCATTTCCGGCATTCTTTTATAGAATAGTGCTTTACAGTAGATAAATAATCTCATAGAAACCCACTCAGTTCACATGTTAAATAAATTATAAATTACTTATTATAAATTGTACATTTGTGTCCATCTTATTTTATTTTCTCAATTGCATGCCTGGAATTTTGGACTGAGTATATTGAAGAGAAATTCCTAAACATAAGAATCCTGGTCATATTATTATAACAACATACAGGTACATGTGAATCCAAACCTCTGACACATAAACACCTTAAAAGAATACTTGTGTCTTCCTGACGATCACCTTCATCACTGCTTTTTTTTTTTTTTAAATGAATCGAAACTCCTTTATTGCTCAATTTTAAACGTGAATTCATGTCACTCGAATAATCTAGGTAACATTTGGACTGCTACAAATGTTCCCTATCTCAGGAACACTGTGTGTGAAGTGAGAGCACACCCTGGATGAGATGCACAAACATTCCTATTCACAATTTATCTTAGCCAGATTGTCTTAGCCGGTTCACTTATTAGCATGTTTTTCTGTGATGCCAAAGAATCCGGAAACATCTAAAAATGCAGGCGGTCATTTTACTAAGAAACTGAAACTTAACTTTTTAATAAATGTCAATTAAATGTCTCCTGACAAAAGGTGTCACCACATCAACGTTACACATTTTACTTTGTCAAACAAAAAAAAAAAAATCCATTTATTGTTATGATTGTGTAAAGTCACCATAAAAGTCACTGCTGTACAAATGACTATAGAACCAATAATGTATTAGAACGTTAATAACATCCTATTGTTCAGGTTACATCTGGAACTACTTTTGAGCTGTGCAGTTACACAAAAATAATGCAAATCATTAATATGAAATAGACCTTCTGACCAATCAGATTATACTACAATAATGTAATATACACTCACTGAGCACTTTATTTGGAACACTGTACTAATACTGGATAAGGCCTTCCTTTACTTTTTCTTGCGATTCATCAGACCAGGTTATTGTTTTCCCAGGCACACTGCAGTCTCAGCTTTCTGTTCTTGGAACCCGACGTGATGTGCTGTTTTAGCACATCCAACTCAAGGTTCGACATGTGCATGCTGAGATGCTTTTTTGCTCACCATAATTCTACAGAGTGGTTATTGGAGTTACAGTACCCTTTCTGTCAACTCGAACCAGCCTGACCTCTCTCATCAACAAGACGTTTCTGTCTGCAGAACTGCAATTCACTGGATATATTTTCTTTATTGCACCATTCTGAGTAAACTCTCCAGACTGGTGTGCATGAAAAACACCAAGAGATCCCAGAACTTATAGAAATATTCAAACCAACCATCATGCCACGGTTAGCATCACCGAGATCACATTTTTTTCTCCTTTCACCTGAAGCTGTTGGCCCGTGTATGCCTGATTTTATGCATTGCATTACTGCCAAATGAGTAGATAAATGCATGCATGAGTAGGTGTACAGGTGTTCCTAATAAAGTGCTCAGTGAGTGTATATCAGTGATGGGCTGCAGGGGCGTACTCTACAATTTTGTCAATCTTTGCTATTCTTTTTTTGTACAGCATTTTGCACATTTAGTATGTACTCATATTTATGTATATTTTGTGTCTCTTGTGTATCTTTGAATGTATATTGGTTTTTTTTGTGGCCCTGGATATACTTGCATTTATTTTTGTATATTTTGTTTAGTAGATGTTATATGTTAATATATGCCCAGTGTTTGTCAGTCACCACACAAATCTGCAGCTACACCTGTCCTGGTGTTAACTATGCAAATGACAAGTAAAAGACTTTGAGTGAAGTAATATATAACAAGTTTAAACTATTTTCTTAATACTAGTTTTTCAGGAGCTCAGACATTTTTCAGAAATGAGACACGAAGGATGGAGTTTGTTTACAAGTGACAGGTGAGTCGGGCTGCATTCAGTTTTCGTTAGAGAGAAAGCTGCTGTAAAATGTACAATAGTCACAACATTTTCTTTATCATTATTATTATTAGTAGTAGTATTAATGTTATTATTATTATTATTGTTTTTTAGCCAGTTGTTGAGCAGCATGAAGGTTGTCAGATACTCATTGTTGTTGAAAATGGTCTAAAAAAAACAACAACAAAAAACTGTTGAATAATCGTGTGAAATCTGTGCTTCTGCTCTCTAAAAAGAAAGAGAACAACAACGACAACAAACAAATCACACGAGTGAAAGTTGCTTATGGCCTCAATTGCTACACAGCAGACTGACGAAAAAGGTATAAACGTGAAACAGATCCAATTTATCTAAAATGGCGGCTGTTTTTAAGGTGTATAACGCCACAGTGAACGCCACTACAGTATCGGTTACTGCACATTAGCAGTGCACCTTAAATCTTTCAGAATTTTCACTTCTGCTTAAAGTTCCTGATATACCAAAATTTATCTCCTTAATGTAGAATGAATCACCTACATCACAGCGGATGAGGAAGAAAAGATGGAGGTAATTGGATACCGGCACTGTCGAAGTAAGTTGTATGTTTTTTAATTGCGGTATGTTTTTTGTTGTATTTGTTATTTTTTTATTGTGTCAAATCAATTCTGCTTAAAGTTCCTAATATGCCACAATTGATCTCTTTTCTGTAGAATGCCTCACCTGCAGCACAGTAGCTAGTGAGTTGTCTCCTGTCTCATGCTCTTGTCGCTTTAATATTTGTTGGTGAAGCGGCACTGTTCAGGTATGTTGTATGTTTTTTGTGGAAACTACTTGAAATGTTGGTGTAACAAATCTCAAGGGGTAAACAGTCCCCTCACTGACTGCAAGCGTCACCGTAACAGCGACCCCGAGGATGAGGAAGAAGCCAATCTAACCTCCTCATGGCTTCATAGGGAGCGCGTTGATGCCACCGGTGAGTGCAAGCAAATTCGCTAGACAGTGCCACACACAAGCAACAGCAGTAGGGAGCTCCACACCCACGCCTCGAACCTCACCAGAATTCAATTTTACTTATATAGCGCTTTTAACAACAGACGTTGTCACAAAGCAGCTTCACAGAAGTGTATAAATTCTGAATCTATAAGTTTACCTATATATATATATATATATATATATATATATATATCCCTAATGAGCAAGCCTGTGGCGATGGCGGCGAGGAAAAACTCCCTGAGATGAGAAGAAAGGTAGAAACCTTGAGAGGAACCAGACTCAGAAGGGAACCCATCCTCGATTGGGTCAAGATTTGAGTGCAAGACTGTTCGTGGTGATCTGAGTCCTATGCCATTGTAGCAGAACCGCTCTTGTCAGCAGCAGTCCAACACCGTCTTCACAGTTCTAGGTGAATGTTGAGGCAGTTCATATGGTGCCATCCTCAACAGGAGCAAGTGGTGACTCCAACCAAGAGTAGGACACCAGGATGGATCAGGCAGGTCCGGAAAGCAGCAGGGGTCAGGATCGCACAAATTAGTGAGCACGTTGTCCAAGAATTTAATCAGTAAAAGTCTCCAGAACATCCGATTGCGGCCGCTGATTTTGGACACGGTGCAAAGCGTAAGTGTTTCTTAGCCTGCATTAAACACTTTATCTGCAGTGATTGAGTAGTTAGCGCGTGTGCATACAAAGTATTATTGTAAGCACAAATTGTCATCTTTTATTAAATCCATTAAATTTTGCTCAGAATTGTGTGTTCCTGAGTTGCTTTCTGTTTTTCTAAACAGTTGAATTAGTGGTAAATGTATTACCTGTTTTTATATTAGGTAATCCCTGGTTCTTGGCACATAGAGGCTTATCAGTGTTATCCCTGTACTGTATCTAAGACCCCGTTTACACTTGGTATTAAATTGAGTCTTGGGTGATCTGATCACAACTGGACACCACTAAATACAGGTTTAAACGACCCCCAAGACGCATTCAAGACACATTCGCTCAAACCACTTGCCGGGGTGGTCTGGGACGCATAAAAAAGGGCTAGTCATGCAAAAATTAATAAATAAACAAATAACGTGAAACCATCGAAATCTTAAAAAGTACAGTGATAAGTGATAAGTGATAGGGATATGAGATTTTGATCATAGTGCACAGTCCTAGCTGTTGGTGGCCATTTTTGATGAGCTAGCCAATTGGTAATATATGACATGTTATCAAATGTTATTCAGCATTGGCAAAGGGGAAGAATTTCATTTGAGAAGAACAGGACATACAGGTGTCAGAATAAGCTCATCAGGCTCACACTGACACGACAACCAATCGTAATAAATAATAACTACCAGTGACACCATACTCACTCTGTGTTCAGGTTATAATCAGGACTGGAATTCTTATGTGATTTGAAAACTACCATTACTGTTAGAACAAATGTCCATTATTCACCAACTAAATGTGGCATTACCTTTTTGCCAGCTGTAAAAAGTATTGCTGCTGGATGAGTGTTGCCATGGCTACAAGAGCTATACTGATGGCGTCAGTCATGCTCTATAGTCATGGTTAGATGGTTGAAATTCTGTTAATATAACGACGACAGTGGGGACGGATTTCAGTTAAATGCAAAAGGTGAATTATAAAGCAGTGAGACAGAAGAAATCGGTGAAGAAAATGTATCCAAGAGTCGAGTTGTATTCGAGCAGAACTTTTCTAAAGAGCCCCACAGCACCTGTTCACTGTATAATGTAGCTTAGCGGAAGGAGAACTTTTCGGAGAATCAGAGTTTCACTTAAGTGTGCTAAAAAAAAAAACCTTGCTTAATGGAATCTGAAACTGAAGCCCAAAATCACTTTTTCTTTAAAAATACTTTTTTGAAGTGCTTTGTACTGTCATATATTATCAGAGCTAATGATAGGACAGTGACGTGAAAAAGGAAACAGTCTTTTAGAATAGCAGCTCATCAGTGATATCAAGTCTAGGAGGTCCTCTTGAAAGTAGTTGCCATGAGAGGCGTTCACAAATAAACAACGTCGAGAAGTGTCAGTGTTGTCCAGCCAGGAACGTTACGTCTGCTTTTCTGTTGTTAAAAATCGTCTACAGCTAAAAGGTCACGTTCTTGTTTAATACCTGCTTTCTTATTTGATTATTTGCCATCACCTCCTCAAGAGCAGCTAGCGTACATTCTTTGTAGCATCATTGCTTTATTGTAAAGAGCCTCTTTCTTTTAGCAAGAATCCACACCACCCGCTGAGACGCTCTGCTTACGTCCTCTCGGGCAAAGCGAGATTGAGTGATCGTGACCCCTGGCTGTGCTTATTGAAAACTGTTCGACTTTAAATGCTATGCTGCCGAGCACCCGAAACCGCAGCATAATTGGTATCAAAGTTTGAGTAGTTCATTTTGAAGTGCTTCCTCAGGTTATAATTCTTCACCACAGAAATACATTCGTTACAAAGCAAGCACACCTACGATTCCAATTAACAGATAATTTCCTGTCTTGTCCACTCAATTCCCGTCATAAGTTTTTCTTTGAAGTGTTGCGTGACACCTGCGTGGATTCACGCTCTGAAAACGAAATGCACGCTACCATCAAAGTCAGCTAAGTAACACAGGAGACTCACCAGGGATGCTAGGATCCATATGCAATAGGTTTTTAAAGAGGCCAGCTTGCGCTTCCCAGAAGTCTCTGCGCTGACTAGCGAGACGCCATTTTTCTATGCCATCGATATTCTACTGTATTTTTTTTTTTTTTTAAAACAATCTGTAACGATGGAGCAACATCCTGGCCCATATCATATATTGTAACATGAAATTGAAGATATTTTATCAAAGTATCTATATTTTATAATTATATAATGTATTTATGGGCGGCACGGTGGTGGTGCGGTGGTTAGCACTGTCGCCTCACAGCAAGAAGGTCCTGGGTTCGGTGGAGTTTGCATGTTCTCCCCGTGCATGCGTGGGTTTCCTCCGGGTGCTCCGGTTTCCTCCCACAGTCCAAAGAC
>JAQQZU010024882.1:0-10442 GCA_030068025.1 Parauchenoglanis punctatus | reverse complement strand
GATGCCACTGATGTCAAGTCACGGAAACTCCTCACCAAAAGGTGATTATTAGTGATTCTCAGAACCATTATCCAGAATGAAACAAGGAACATCTGTGAATACATCAAAAAGATGGCTCACCAGGACGAACTGATGAAAGAGTGTCTCAGGCAGCAGAAGTCAGATGATGGTGAGGAGGAAGAGAAAGCATCATAGAAGACCAAGCCCCTCCATGCGGTGTACCACCGGCAGATAGAGGAAGTGGCTGATGTCAAGAAATCCTACCACTGGCTAGAAAAAGCAGGCCTGAATGACCGCACAGAGGCTCTGATCTTAGCAGCACAAGAACAGGCCCTAAGCAGCAGATCTGTAGACGCCGGGGTCTACCACAGTAGGCAGGACCCAAGGTGCAGGCTGTGCAAAGACGCCGCTGAGACTGTCCAGCACGTAATAGCTGGGTGCAAGATGCAGGCTGGGACAGTGCACACAGAAACAGATCGAGAAGTACCAAGGCCTGAAGGAACAACTGGAACAGATGTGGAAGGTGAAGTCCAAATTGGTAACAGTGATAATAGGAGCATTAGGGGCTGTGACTCCCAAACCTGGAGAGCGGCTCCAACGGATTCCACTGTTGGTTCCACAACTGAGGTCTCTGTCCAGAAATGTGCAGTTGTAGGAACAGATAAGATGCTTCACAGAACCCTCAGACTCCCAGGCCTCTGGTAGAGGACCCAAGCTTGAGGAAGATACACATACCATCTCCCAAATATATATATATATATATACACACAATTTTTTTTTCCTGAGGCTTAGAAGCTCTGTATTATACATCTTCAGTGTTTGTTTTCGAGAAAGACGCAGGACAGATGTGATGGGCTAAGACACACAATTTCTTGGCATTTAGCCTGCCCTTGGCAGAGTCTAGAATCTGCAAAAAAAAATTACTTTCATTGTACTTGACTAAAAACATGATTGTTCTCCTACACCTGTGCTAATTGGCCGACTGATTATCTGCAGGCCGTTATAACAAAGGAACATAATTACAATCAGACATCATCCATCTAACACTCCATTTCCTGCAACATAATGCCGCATGGCCCCATCAGGTCCTGCATGACTTGACAATGAATTAGGAGGAGGGAAAAGGGAAAAAAAACAGCAACAACAACAAAAAATAGAGAGAGAGAGAGAGAGAGAGAGAGACAGCAAATTTCTCGTGAAGACATGCCTACTTAATTAGAAGGCAGGATACAGCAATAAAAAAATCAGCAGCAAACAGTGTGGGTGTAAAGATAGAGCATGTCTGGTGTGTGTGTGTGTGTGTGTGAGTGTGTGTGTGTGTGTGTGTGTGTGTGTGTGTGGAGCCTTAACACTGGTCCCTGGCCTTTTGCTGTCAAAGATAACACTTTGTATAGCTGAGGGGAGTGTTAAAGGATGCTAACCTACAAGCTTCTGCCAAACCCTGAAAGATTTTTAAAAAAATTGTATTTATTTGTATTTATTTATTTATTTTTTTGTGGGTGGGGGAATTCATTCAAATCCTCAACTTCACTAACTTATAGATTATATACACAAAAAAATTGGCTTGATAAAGCCTAAATTAATAAAGAATATGGGAAATATGAAAATGGGTTTAATAATCATACACCTAGTTAACTGTTTAGTTAACTGTGATCGTATATTAGATCAATTTGACTCAGAAAGATTTTGACAAAGAAAGGTCTAAGGGTCTAAAAGATCACTGCTGTAATGCTGTTTAAGGATTTGCTGCTGTCTTGAGGCAAGGGCAGATGACCATAATGTTATGTGACTCAAATTCGTCACGTGAAATTTCACTTGCATTCATTTCCCATCGGGAGCAGCGAAGAAATAATCGCGACATGATTGGATTGCAAACAGAGAGCCACTAAGCTGTGGCCAATTGGACAAAACGCATCTTTCCGTTGTCCATGCGCAAATGCATCCATTCACATTGTAATTCCTACATGTAGCTCCAACTGGACGACATAGATGAAAAATTAATAACTGCCACAACCATCTTTTTTCTCCAGTGCGTGTTGCAGCTAATTTTGAGCATTTAATGTCTGTATTCATAAATGAGTGCTGTTTTTCCCACCATAAATAGACAACAAATTAATAAGGAATATTTTAATTTCACAAGTCTATCATACCTCACAAGACATTTAACATTGTAGAACTATGTTCACGATTGTAGCCTACTTGAAGAAGATAATTTATTGGAAAGCCGGAATTAGATAAATGACATGTTCATCCATGTCCTGTGTTTTTACACAAACATAACTCTCAAATGGTGAAGAAACACAGTGAGAACCGACTGCAGTGGAAATTCAGTGTAAGAGTGAGCTGTTTATTAACAATCCAATACAGCAGAGAAAACAGGCCGGGTTCGAGCATCAGGCAAACAGAGCAATGCAGGGCATTTTATTAAAAAAAAAGAAGAAAAAAAAAAAACCTTCACAAATAATGAACAGAGAAAATAATGCTCAGAAATGCCCATGAGGGTGTAAAGCATATAAAGAGCCTGTGAAAAATAAGTTTGTAAAATTGCGAATAAAAAAAAAAAAAGAATTGAAAATAAAAAGTGTTTCTTTAACTTTTCCCTCATAAAAAAAAACCCCACATTACAAACCATTCTCTAACAAGCCTTCTTTACCTTGCACCGAGTTTCAATTTTCCTCCTAGCACTGAATTCATCTCAGCTATTGAGAACAATTATCACCTAATTAAAAACTCATTTACATATTGTTTCCTTCACCACATACTTTGCACATGATGTAATTTATTCATTTTTTTTTCTTTCTGTGCACCACCTGCAAAGCATCCACTGCCTGCACGTGCAATTCATCAGACTACACGTGCAAATTAGCCTCTTAATGTGCAATCTAAGTATCAGTTACTTGTTTATTTGGGGTGAGATCGATATGCCTAATAACCCGGTGGCTTAGAGTACAGGATAAAGCTTTTAAGGGAATTCTCAAGTCTTTTCCAGTGAGAATTCTCTTTGCTGTTTTCACACACAGAGTGTTTTGCTGTACTTTGAGGGATTTGAGGCAAATCGTCTTTTGCACATAAATTGTTTAGACTTATTATTCCACTTCTGGTCTGACCCCAAACTGCTAGAACACTTCAGTGCACACCATTATTCCAGCTTGCAGACAGACAGAGAGAGAGATGCAGACTGATACACGGCCTTTAGAAGTGCTCATCACAAGCAGCTTAAAATCCTCTGTGACTGTCTTAAGGAGTTGCACTGCATTAAAACATTAAGTGGAGACTTATTTCATCATTTAGCTGACTAAAGACAAAATTGCTGCAGTATCTGGATTACAGCACAAGTACAGTACAGCAACCTTCACTTTTTAACCACTATAGTACCATAAATATAAACAATTACTGTAGTCTTTGTTCATTTGTACATTCATTTTACACCACCTGCTAATCAGTGGATATGGTTTGGAATAATATTCAGAATTTAATGACACCTAGAAGTAATGTGAGAGTTAAACACACACACACACACACACACACACACACACACACACACACACACACACACACACACAGTGGAGTTTGCCTAAAACTGAGACGAGTCACAGTTAACCTTAATTCTAACCAGTTTTTCTTTTCTTGTAAAAGATCAGTTCAAACTCAATTGACTCACAATTTCATACATCCGTAATATATCATAATGAAAATTACATTATGGGCTGTAAAAAAAAATAGCAAAACAGTATTGAACCCACACGACACTATCTGTTTTTCAATAAGCATTGTCCATTTAAAGGGCAGAAAATAATTGAGACAGCTAAGAACAAAGACTGCTTTTTCAGTCTGTAATTTCTATCCCCATGTTTTTTTTGACTGTAAAGGCAAATGCTTGTCTTCAAAGTCAGTGGTCTCCAACATCTCTACTGAAGACAAATCTGGCAACCTCAGAGGTGTGAACTAGATGTGGGTAAATACTGGACACAAAATAGTGATCCGTATAACAATTTTATTGCAGTGATGCAAGGCTTGCATGTAGCATTGGTCCTAGAGAAGTTGCAAATGTTGCAGTACAAATTAAAATAAAATACACGTCATGGTCTGTGATGGGTGGATGGGGTGGGCAGGGAGTCTACCACAGAAAGAGGAAAGAAAAAACCTTGGTTGTGATGGTCAGGTGTTCACATACTTTTGGCCATATAGTGTATTTTCCAGAACTTTTCTAGATTACTTTCACAGAAAAAAAAATTCATTGGTTTCTAACGAGTCTTTGTTTTTTGCTCGGTGTGCGTTTAAATGGCACAGGGCAGCAGATGAATGAAAGGCTTATTAAAGATTTATAACCTTTGCTGCTTTCATAAACACTCCTTTTAGACCCAATGCGGGGAAAACCGCTTGGCACGCAGTAAGCTTAATTTGCTGAGATAATAAACTCCTCTGATTGTATAAAGCAGGAGCTCTCAACCTTTTTTACGTTCAAGGTTGCCTTAACTATAAAATAAATTCCACCGATTTTCTCAGTACAGATTTTCTTTTTTTGTATGGTCCAATATTTGTTTCATTACTCAAATATACAATAATATTCTGGCTAGTTATTTGAGCCATGAAGCATTTTCATAGATGGATGGATGCATGGATGGCGTGGTGCCTGTGGCTACAAGCGGCTTCCCCGCTCACAATAGATAAGGCATATGGGAAATAAAATAGTGAGTGTAAATATGAATGAAATAAGAAATATGAATAAGATTACTTCCTCAAGAATTTATAAAATTTTTTAAAATGCATTTTTGAGAAGTAAATAGCTGAGCACACATGGTCCAGTCAAAGTACAAATTACATGAAGGGACAAAACCGGACAGAACTGAAATCTTTCTGTGGTTTGAAAGAAACAGCTGGCTAACAGCAAGAGCAGCTTTTCTCGTTTTCAGAAGAAACACAGCATGATTACAATTTGAAACACTTAAACTCACGTGCATGTTTTGATACACGTTTACAGTTACGAAGAGACTTCCATCCACTTGTGTGATAAAGAAAATTTGTAATTCACAATTCAGTTTAATTTTTAATTATACCTACTTTATAAGTCCCTGACACTTAGTGCATGAAAAAAACAACACAATAAATAAAGAGGCAGCTTGACCATTCTACTTACTGCTAATTAATGTTACTGTGGAAGCAGCTGCTAACAAACACTGCAACTTGAGTTACTTGAGTTGGATTTAGTTTGAACTCACATTATTTAACAACTCAAAATGAACATTAAAAAAGAATAGAAAGACAGAAAAAGAACCAAATATACAGAACAACAGGTGAACAGGAGGGCCAACAACCCCCAAAAAGGGAATGGTTTTGCAGGTGGAGACCATTTCTCTCTCCTTATCCTTTCTGACTGATTTTTCTCTAGTTTTGCATTTTGCTAGTGCTCTTGTCACTACTGGTAGCATGAGGCGGTACCTGCAGCCCATTTAAGTTGCACAGGTAGTCCAGATGTTCAGGATGGCAGATCCATATGTGCCATCTCAAGAAGGTTTGCTGTGTCTCCCAGCACGTTTCAAGAGCATGGAGGAGACACCAGGAGACACGAGGAGCGCTGGACAGGGCTGTAGAAGGGCAACACCTCAGCAGCAGGACCAGTATCAGTTTCTTTGTGTGAGGAGGAACAGGTTGAACACTGCCAGGGCTCTGCAAAATGACCTCCAGAAGAAGAAGAACCTCTACCAGAATTGGCAGGTTTGCCATTGGCGCCACGTTTTCTTCACAAATGAGTACATGTGCACACTGAACACATGTGAGAGACGCCATGGCGAATGTAATGAATTAATGTTAGGTACTGGGATGAACTCCTCAGACCCATTGTTAGATTTTATGCTGGTGCACTGGTTCCTGGGTTCCTCCCGGTGCAGGACAATGCCTGGTCTCATGTGGCCAGAGTGTGTAGGAAGTTCCTGGATGACGAAGGCATCGATGCCAGTGACTGGCCCCCATGTTCCCCAGACCTAAATCCAATAGAGAACCTCTGGGACATTATGTATCGGTGCATCCGACACCACCGAGTAGCACCACAGACCGTCCAGGAGCCCTCCGACACCCTGACCCAGGTCTGGGAAGGAGATCCCTCACGACACCATCTGTCGTCTTGTCAGGATCATGCCTACATGTTGTCAGGAGTGCATACAGGCGACGTGGGGGCCATACACACTACTGAGCCACATTATGAGTTGTTGTGATGAAATTCACACAAGTTGGATCACTGGTGTGATTTGGAATCCAGCCCTCAGTGGTTTAATGATTTTGGTTTTCATTGACCATTCTTACGTCATTTTGTTCTCAATTAATTACACATATATATACACACGTACATGTATGTCAATAAACTTTCTCAAGTTGAATATTTCATTCATCGAGATCTGATGTGCCCTTAATTTTGTTGAGCACTGTATGTTATTTATTTATTTGTTTGTTTGTTTGTTTATTGACTTTGTTCTTTTTACCAAAATATAAATAAACTAATGTCCTAAATTGAAACATTACATCCCAGACCAGACAGTTACGCTGCAAAAAAAAAAAAGAAAAGAAAAGAAAAGAAAAAAAATAATAGCAAAGTGAAAATATCTTGAATATGGGCAAACCTATCTAATATTTGTTATTATGAGATAAACAAAATATGATTGCATGTATAATCAATAAAATACAAGATTATCCAGCTTGTTTTAAGATGGTTTCATTCATTTCAAGCTTTTAATGTATTTCTTGTAAATAATTTTGCTTCTTTCTAGAAATAGCATTATCTGCCAATAGAACAAGACATTTTCAAACTTGAAATTAGAACAAAAACAAAGACTATAGGTTTAATAATTATATATTTGGTTTATTGTGTTCTTATAGTAGGAACTACTAGACAGATTTGACTTTATTAAAGATATTTGCACTTGTTAAAAGGTTGTTTTTGCAGTGTACACAGGATTAAGATATAGCATGTTAATGAATGTGGACTTTCTTTGTTCCGAGAGCTTAATATCTGACTGCTCACACACGTCAACGTAAAAAAAACAAAAACAAAACAAAAAAAAACTCCCACTTGTGTTCTGTGGGATCCCAGTCCCAATGCGCACCTTCGGTATGAACCAGAAAAAAAATGTCTCCTGTTCATATCTATTTAGTATTTAGAACACATTATTTGTTCATTTCAAATAACGTATTTGTATTTGGTTTCATCCCAAGCTTAAACACAGATAAACACGATAATAGCGTTGAACTGAATTCAAATTCAGGCAACCCGGCTGTGTTTCTGGGCTGCGTGATAAAGACGCGGCTCTATGGGATGCATGACGATGGATGGGCTTCGGATCTGCTTGGCTCAGCATTCTTCCATATTAGTCAGAAAAAAGAAAGAAGGGAAGGAAGTGATATAGAAAGAAAAAAACCCCACCTCCACCAATTTCCACCTGAGGCAAGGCTATCATTAAGAGAATAACCTTGAAGGGGGAAAAAAAAATAAACAGGATTAAGCGACAATGCCATGGGGTTTATGAGGGGTTATGGGGGGGTTATAAGGGGTTAGGGTGAGCTTTACAAAGCCAACAGAATTAATTCCCTCGGAGTCTCAGCTTCAGAATGCCAAACATCACACTGCAGGCCTCAAGGCCAAGTGAAGTGCACTCAGCTGGGCAAGCTTCAAAGGTTTTCCAGGAAAGGCATTTGTCACTTTCTAAAAATCCTTTTGGTGAGATTGTACGGATTTGAATTTCTTCTCTGCCAGGCCTGCTTTGGAAATGAACGTTTCTGAGATGGCACTCAAGAGCCGACCTTAATTGCTTTTGACATAAGCCGCACTGATAGAAGTCCAAAGGTCTCAGTGCTGCGTAGTACTCCGAGGCATAGGCGGGATATTGGATTCAAACTCGCTGTTTCCTCTTTATGCAGTGGGTTTGGAGGTTGTCTTGGTCAGAATTAAGTACATATGAATACAAATACATGGATATCCTGAGTCAAGGCATGTGCTGCTGAACAGAACACTTTTTCTTAAAATTACCTGTAGATTTGAAGCAAAATGATCATTCTAATGTAGTACAAAGTTACATTTTCTACATGGGTATTAATGAATACTCGGAAAATACATTGCTGTGTTTTACGTGAGCACTGGATACCTATTCCACCTATAATTCCAGCACTACATACAGACCTGGTACTTATGTGGAACAGTCCACTAAACATGAGATTAATAAAACATCAAATGCTGCAGATGCAACAGGATTCAGTGAGCAACAGGGTGCTCTCTGCTTCGCTTTGATATTTCAAAGGTTACAAAAAATATCATGTTGTCTGTGTGTGTATGAAAGTGAGCCGAGGTGAACTTTGAGGCGATGAGCTTGAAGCACATAAAAAATTAAGAGGCCATAAATAGGCAGCTGTACCACAACACAGTGTGTCGGTAAGGATTTCAACACACCCCTGGGTATACGTGTGTCTCCTACATCACATAAGGGTCATGGGGAGCAAAATCACTGAAAAATATAGCTGCAAGCAGCGATGAGGGGTCCAAGTATCCCGCAGAGCAGAGTTGCCATAGCAACTTGATCTGATAATTGTTAAAATCATGGCTGTAAGCATTGATAAGAGGTTTCATGCCAATTCAGAAAAGATGTTAGGTCCTGTTTGAGTCATTTGCCTGATATGGCTTTAATGGATGAATCCAAAGGTACCGTAAATGTTCGTAAATGCACCTAGAAATTTGACCCATTGCTGGTGCTAGGGCATTCGAGATACTAAGATCAAATTTGGTGCAGAGACTCATGGGATCATCCCCAATCAGTGTACCAAATTTCAAAACTTTTGACCATACAATTCTAGGGGCAACACAGACACCCTAGCTAGAAGAAGAAGAGGAAGAAGAAGAAGAAGAATTTTCATTGCTTGGCCTCCGGTAAACATGTAAAAGTAATTGGCCTGGAGTTATTCACCTGTTATTCCCCCTCAACATCCATTGTGATTGGTCATACCCAGTACTTGCAAGGGATTCTGGCTAAGACACCTCTAATGCTTTGTTTGCTTTTGATGCTTCCTCATGACAGCCCTTGTGAGCACACTTTAGATCCCTAGAAATATCACAAATGCACTATTTAGGACACTAAACAGTGATTTTCTTTGACTACCAAATGTGTAGAATTTTGCATTTAATCTTAGATTCGAATCATTCGTAAACCAACAAATACCATACTGTAAGTTTATGTACATTTATAAAGAATGGCCTCTCTTCTGGTGTTTCTCTTTCTTGCACGCTCTCACTCGTTCCCTCTTTCTCTTCATCCTACGCTATGCAGTAGTCTAGGCAACCTCTTCCTTCTGACACGTCTTCTTTTCTGTTCAGCGAGGTTTACAATCTCTCACCGATTTCATCTTCTAGCACATGACCAGCACTGTACCCCCCTCCCCCCTTCATTCTGCATCTATTTATTGTATATCTCACCACTTCAGTCCCCTCCAATCTCACAAACACGACTCTATATAAGTGCTATGCATATCTTGCTGCTGTTATCTATTGTCTGGCATTCAGTGTTAGCTCGGCACTCTCGTGAAGGCAACGAAAAAGATTGCATTAGGCTCACGTACCCTGCTATTTACCATCCATCTATATGTGATTTCATTCAGGAAGTAATCTGTCTTATAGCTATATAAGCAAATTGTTTCTAAAGTACACACACATGCCAATGGTGATCGTATAAAGAGATCGTCTGTCACGATGTTGCAAAGGAAATGTATATATTATGTACAGTATAATAATCCTGGATATGTCCTGCTGTTGTAGAAACAGCTAACAGTTTGTATTCATGCATGTGCACAAAACAGTTTAAAGCAGTAGGTATATGACTGGAAATGGTGTTGAATTTAACCACTGTCTTCTGGAAAGGCTGTCAGTCAAGTGTAACCACGCCTTCTTATGTCATAGTAGAATAGCATTTTAGAAACTAATTTCTGTGGGGAAAAATGTGCAGATATCCGCACGGAGAAAATGAATCGATTGAATCAGACACTGTAGATGGAAAGACCAACGTGACAAGGAAAATAGGCTGTCTTGTCACGATATATAAAAAAGCAAAATAATATGACGTGCTGGATCAAGCGCTATTTTATAAGATTGCGAATAATGAGAGTTTGTTAAACTAAACCAAGTTTACAGTAATTAATGTGATTACAGTCAGCACTATTCATGCAGTGATAATGTATATAAGACATATACTAGACTTTTCAACGCTAACCATCTTCACATTTATATATCATCATATAATTCTCTGTTATTTTGAAATTACACTACAAGTCAAATGTTTGGACACCCCTACTCTTTTTCATAGGTTTTTCTTTATTTTTTTTGCTTTCTACGTAGTAAAACATTACTGAATACATCAAAACTATGAAGCGACACGTATGGCATATACTGAATTATGTGGTAAACAAAAAAG
>JAQQZU010024881.1:0-10442 GCA_030068025.1 Parauchenoglanis punctatus | reverse complement strand
CAGGAGTAGGACACCGGGATGGGTCAGGCAGGCCCGGAAAGCAGAAGGGGTCAGGATCACTGGATTCTCTGGAGTAGGGGGAAAAAAAAAAACTTTGAAAAACATTAAAATCACAAAATTGCTGTTATCTGTGTCTGTCTGTATGATGAATGCATGTAAACTGTGTGTTTTGACTGACAGACAGACAGACAGACAGACGGACAGACAGACAGACAGGTAGGTGTGGCCAGCTGAAACACTGCCAGAGCATATGACCCCATATGATGTTGGGCACAATCAAAGGCCACCCCAAATCCTCCAGATTTGTCACACATCACAATGCCACAATGTGACAGGGAGAGGGCAATTGGCACGTTGCAACCTGGCATGTCAGTTCACTTTTGGTGAATTGGTGCAGCTGTACATGTTCATTTTTCAACAAACTTCCTTAGAATTTGGTTCCAGCAGTTTGGCACCAAGAGTTGATTTTAATGTGAATGACCTGGGTCGCTAACAACCAGGCAGGACAAATTAATCTCATTTGCAAATGGGGTGCACAGTGCTTTCAGTGTTTAATTTTGCAGACACTGAGAAAACTCAACACACACACTATCACACATACACACAGGACAGCTACATAACAACTCTCAATACCAGTGAAATTTCTCAGTACCTAATTCGATACCATGTTAAAACAGCAGAGGCTGCAGACACAATGTACAAAATCACACACGCGCACACACCTCTGTATACTCGGAGTACAAGCAGTAGTTTGAATCTACTGATATGGTGACAGACCATTTTTCAGAAAATATTTATTTAAAATTCTGAAGTTATATTTTGATGACCGATGACAGACTGGTTAAGACCCTTCTACAAGTCATGGTTGCATTACATTAGGCTAAACATGGCAACTTTAACATTTACATTACATAAAGCCTTTACAACTATATAAAAGATAGGATATCACTTTGGATACATTGATAATGTAACATTTACTTGAATTGAAACTCTCTCACCTTGAATACTTTGAATAGATTTGGATGCCTGTCTTTTTACAATGGCACCATTTACAAATTGGCTTTTGCAAATCGATTATTACTTACTGATGATCTGCCTTAAATGCAAAGTACTTCCATACTCAAACACTTGTAGACATATAGTGGAACCCTGTCAGGTCCAGAAGAATTGCATACCTGGTATCTATGGTACTGTAGAAAAATGATAACAGTCATGTTTTTAAAATTTTGGCATCGAAAATACCCTATAAACAGGGCTAATCCATGTCTTGCATGCTGTACTATGGAGTGTTGAGAGGCTTAAGTCAACTAGAAATGTGTCTCCATAACAAAGTATGAAAGTTATTGTGCCCACAGCACCAGTTGGCCATTGCATACCAAACCTGTGAAATTTCATGGATGCTAACATATCCTACGAAAGGCAGTTTTGGCTTTCCTACCACCTTTTGGATGATAAATAAACATCTTACAAGGTGTAGGGCAGCAATTCTCTAATGCCAATGACTCACTGACTTTCTCGCACACACAGGCAGACAGCACACTGTACTAGTAAAATATTAATCAGTTAATGTTCAAAATGATATAAAAATATAGTATAAAAAAATGTCAGTGTCTAAAGTGAATTGATAGCGAAGTTGCTGCAGAAATTGAGTGTTTTGCGATGGATAATTTTCAGTGTCATGAACACAGACAAACATAATTCTATGCTTTTAATTTATTACATTCCTAATATTCACTTAATCCTGGGCTAATTTCACCCTGTTTCCTATTAATACTGCTGGAAAGAGGGAAAAGAGCTAATTTGAAAGTGTTGGCATTCCATACAGGAAGAAGTTTGAAGCATGAAGTGCTTTAGTTCAAATAAACTCACAAAACTTGAATAATATTCACCAAAACACTTAATTAGTGATATGGTTTGTTTTAGGAGACCTGATGCTTAATATATGTAACGTAACCTGATTTTCTTACATCTATTACCTCATAAACATGATGTGAATGAAATGGTTTAGGCTTGTTCACATATATTTGACTCTGTGATATAGTTAAACAGACCTTCAAAACATCAGTAAATATCCACTAAGTTACTTAGCCACACCTGGCCCGAACCATATAATTAGTTATCTGATCAATAATATATGACGACATAACAAATAATGACAAATTATATTTAACAGACATTTACGGTAGTGCAGCTAACAGGTTAAATCCCCTTAATTTGAACGAGTCATGGAACACTTTTGGTCAGCCACCAGTGTACTCAGAAAATGACAAATTATAATTATTTTGGAAGTGCATAGGCAAGACAGGTTAGTCCATGGAAACCCCATAAGACATTTTGAGATCATGAGCTGTGGGTTAGCCGTTAGCTTAGCATGAATATCGGCTCTCTTACCTTATCATCTTGATTCACCATAGACAAAAGATGTATTGAAAAATAGGCTTTAATGAATCTATAGGGGCGTTCATAACTCACGTTATTGGCATATTTCCACTAGGCTTATCACTGAAGCATGAAGCATTGTCGGCAGCCATGTCCAACTTCTATCCGGAGTTTGCTGAACTTACCCCCATTCAGAGTGGACCGATCAATTAGCTGTATACAAGCACATTACAGCCGTGGCCAAAAGTTTTGAGAATGACACAAATATTAATTTTCACAAAGTCTGCTGCCTCAGTTTTCATGATGGAAATTTGCATATACTCCAGAATGTTATGAAGAGTGATCAGGTGAATTGCAATTAATTGCAAAGTCCCTCTTTTCCATGAAAATGAACTTAATCTCGAAAAAAACATTTCCACTGCATTTTAGTCCTACCAAAAAAGGACCTGCTGACATCATTTCAGTGATTCTCTCGTTAACACAGGTGAGACTGTTGACGAGGACAAGGCTGGAGATCACGTTGTCATGCTGATTGAATTAGAATACCAGACTGGCTGCTTTAAAAGGAGGGTGGTGCTTGAGATCATTGTTCTTACTTTAGCCATGGTTACCTGCAAGGAAACACATACAGTCATCTTTGCTTTGCACAAAGAGTTCCACAGGCAAGGATATTGCTGCTAGTAAGATTGCACCTAAATCAACTATTTATCGGATCGTCAAGAACTTCAAGGAGAGAGATTCAATTGTTCTGAAGAAGACTTCAGGGCACATAAGAAAGTCCAGCAAGTGCCAGGTCCGTCTCATAAAGTTGATTCAGCTGAAGGATTGGGGCACCACCAGTGCAGAACTTGCTCAAGAATGGCAGCAGGTGGGTGTGAGTGCATCTGCACACACGGAGAGGCAAAGACTTTTGGAGGATGGCCTGGTTTCGAGAGGGACCACAAAGAAGCCACTTCTCTCCAAGAAAATCATCAGGGACAGACTGATATTCTGCAAATGACTGGTGAGGACTGAGGTAAAGTAATTTTCTCTGATGAATCCTCTTTCCAATTGTTTGGGGCATCTGGAAAAAACATTGTCCGGAGAAGAAAAGGTTGAGCGCCACCATCAGTCCTGTCTCATGCCAACAGTAAAGCATCCTGAGACCATTCATGTGTGGGGTTGCTTCTCAGCCAAGGGAGTGGGCTCACTCACAGTTTTGCCTAAGAACACAGCCATGAATAAAGTACCTCCGAGAGCAACTTCTCCCAACCATCCAAGAAAAGTTTGGTGAAAAAAGATGCCTTTTCCAGCATGATGGAGCACCGTGTCATAAGGCAAATGTGATAACTAAGTGGCTTGGGGAACAAAACATTGAAATTTTGGGTCCATAGCAAGGTAACTCCCTAGACCTTAAGCCTATTGAGAACTTGTGGTCAGTCCTCAGGAGGCGGGTGGACAAACAAAAACCCAAAAATTCTGACAAACTCCAAGCATTGATTATGCAAGAATGGCTGCCATCAGTCAGGATTTGGTCCAGAATTTGATTGACAGCTTGCCATTGCGAATTGCAGAGGTCTTGAAAAAGAAGGGCCAAGACTGCAAAAATTTACTCTTGGCATAAATTTAATGTAATTGTCAGTAAAACAATTTGACACTTATGAAATGCTTGTAATTATACTTCAGTATACCATAGAAACATCTGACAAAAAGATCTAAAAACACTGAAGCAG
Source organism: Parauchenoglanis punctatus (assembly GCA_030068025.1). Lineage (NCBI taxonomy): Eukaryota > Metazoa > Chordata > Actinopteri > Siluriformes > Auchenoglanididae > Parauchenoglanis > Parauchenoglanis punctatus. Next base: position 6,351 of record JAQQZU010024881.1, on the reverse strand, counting down.
CAAACTTTGTGAAAACCAATACTTGTCATTCTCAAAACTTTTGGTCATGGTTGTGCACTGACAAGACAGACGAGTTCAAATTGGCTTGGGGTCAGTATTTCAAACTGTGGGAGAAGAAATTAATCCAGAAATGACGGAATAATAAATTAAGGAAAAAATAATAATAAAACTAAAGAAAAACAATGTGATTGCTCCATAGTCATGTAATAAGTAACTGAATCTTGATCACTGTTTCCTCAGAGCTTGCCTTTGACAGTCTGCTGCTTCTTTCTGCATGTTCTCTTGAAATCCAAATGCTTTTTAGCTGAAAGCTTCCTTGCTGATGTCTTTAAGTTGTAAGGCACTGCTAGATAATCTCGCTTACTTGGGTTTCTCTTTCTTTTCTTCCCTTCCAATTCCAATCTTTGTTTTTCTTTTTTCTCTGCTTGCCTACGATACCTAGGCGATCTCTCTGAGCCCCCACGTGCCTTCAAGAAAGGTGGGTCTTTGTACATTGTTGTCTTTTTGTGCCATCTCTTCCTCTCTGCCTCCTTAACACTTGGTTTTTTTTTTATTATTGTATTTTTTTTCCTGTTTTTTTTTTTTCTCCATTCCACCATTTTTTTTTCCCCAGTTGCTGCTTTCAGCAGTGTTTCCTTCATTTTATATCTTGTCTTCTGTCTGTCTGCTTGGTTATTTGTCCATTGCGTTTGTGTCTCATGTGAACTCCAACACTGTCAATTTAGGAGAGCTGTTTGATTTAAAACAAAGCAAAACAAAACAAGAAATCTTGGTTGATGATAATTCGTGTGTTAGATTTGAAAGTGAGTGAGTAGCATGAAGCAGCAGGGTGATTGGGGAGAAAATTTACCTGTAGTTTCTGTTCCTCTCATTCGTAGTCCCATCAGTATTTCAACTACCTCTTTAGGTCCATTCGTTTAAGGCTATATTCAGACTGACAGTCAAAATCCCATTTAAGCATGTATCCAATATTAATCCGATCATATGTCTGAACAGGCAAAAAGATCTGATTTTTACAGTAACAACTCTGCCACAATCAGATCATCTTTTTGCAGATCTGTTTATAACTGACTGCTCTGATTGGATTACAGGTGGATTGGATTTATGTCTGTTACATGTGAAAGTTACATATGAGGCCTTGTAAAGTTCACATTTACATCACCTATACTGGAACATGCTAGTTTATTGGTGGAGGGATTCAATAAGTGGTTGTAGGTCATAGTCAGAGTCAACTTTAACGTGTGGTGACAGCTGCATGACAAAGAGGTGCAGGCAAGCCTTCTCCATCTCTGATGTTATCTCTATTTTTATAAAACCTAGGAACCACCCAGGTGGTAAATAAGCAAGCCCATTTTATTACCTCCATTTTGTTTTGTTTTTGTCGACTTGTATTTTTGGGCACAATGCCATTACTACTTCTGCTTCTTCTGGGGGAAGTGTCATTACTATAGCAACCAATATGAATAAGATTGAAAATGAAGATGGGGGCACAGATTGGATCCAATCACTTGCAATATACAATATGGACAGTCAATCAGGAAGTTTGGATTCAGATCGGACATGAATAAAATTGGATTTGGACTCAACAGTCCAGACTGAATAGTCTGAACAAAGCCTAAAAGCCTCTAGTTCACTGTTCTGTCTTTCTTTGTGTTTGTTAAAGTGCTTGCATTGGAAGATATTTGAGTTAATATATCCTTCCTGGCAGCTCAAACTGATCTGGCCACAGACATGGGACCAAGAGTAAAATTGGCTCTGACAGTACTGTTATAGCTTTAGAATAGAATAGAGAAGTCTTCTTCTTTTTACTTGCTGAACAGGTAAGGCATTTGTTCACTGATTTGGCTGGGCACTATTGAATAATAGTCAGCCAAATCATCCTCATTGTGGAGTTTGAATTATTACCCATTTGTAACGTAGTTTAGCTTTCAGAACTTGGGATAATTGGCTAGTAACAAACCGTAGGTTTTTGTGTGTTTTTGTATCTTAACTCAAACTTAAAGCAAGAGACTTGAATAAATCAAGCAGGATGGAGTGATCTGGGACATTTGATGTGTAACCACACATCACCCTTGATGTGTAGCCTATATTTATTGCTTTGTTTGGATAGAATACTAATATCACACGAGTCAAATGTGTGTGACAGGTTGGAGAACAAAATACATAGATTATGTAATGGTAATAATACATATTGTTGCAAGTTGTGATTAGTGAGGAAGGAAGACCAGATGCCAATGGAACCATCAAAGCTAGTTCTATTTATGTTGGTCTCATGATTGTGTTGATTGGACAAAATATGTTGGAGAATAAGCCAAAAAAAATTTAAGATGGTGTAAAAATCCCATTTGGTAATAATAAACATAATAGACAAACACTTTACCTCTCATCTATTGAGCAACTGGGTGTTTGAGTGTGTGTGTGTGCGTAAGTATACAGTTTGTTTTTGAGGCAAAGAGTTAACTATACATTGAATGAACTTTACTGTTTATATATTTTCTACATACTTTTTGCTAAATGTGACATATATTAAAACTTGAATATAGGAGACTTGGGCCATGACTAGGGGATTTGGAAATTCTGGAAATGGGAACATGTCAAGGGTGAATGTTGAATGCCTGATTATGTTGAATTTTGAATGCCTGCTGATAGAACAACTGTTAACAGCTTGGTTTTTAAATAGAGCCAACATGCCTTCTAAGTGCTCTTGACACTTAGAAAATGTTGGGTTTTAGCAATCTTGCTACTGATACCTTGCGTTGAACCCAGCAAGTCAGGTTCAAACACAGCACCTTCAGGTTTGTGACGGGGCTTGACCGCTACTCCATGGAAGACACTGGAGGAAGTCAGAAATTATTCAAGAACATTTGACAATTATGTAATGCACCTATTTACTAAATAAGATGTTGAGTGGATATTCAGAATGGCATAATTAGCCCATTTAAAATTCATTGTCAAGACAAAATTTCATTTGAGCAAATAAACAGTTTGATGTTTCACATTTTCTTGAATAACTTCAGGTAAGTATGGCCTGTAGATGCTTTATACTGAATTTTATTTATAGTTCGAGTAGCAGTCTCAGACATATTGATTAAAGTAGGTTTTTCAGATGTGCAACCATAAGCTTGATTATTACAGTGCCATGTTGAGATTAACATGTTGTTTCATGTGCCTCAAATTTCCAACCCACCTGCCAATTTTGGTTCTTCTAAGCCATACGGTTTTTGCTGCACAGAAACTTTATAGGGTTCCAGCAATGCATGTCTTAAGCAATGCATGGAGAATTTGTGACATTTCTTGTTTGTGTGGCGAGATATATAAGTTTGGCAATGAGGTTGAAGTAGTGCCATTGTTAACCATCTTATATGACCATATGAACCATATCAAATTCAGCCACGTTTCCCAACTCTGCTGGCCAATCCTCAGTAGAAGGCGGCACTCCTGATGACTTCCAATTTCTGAGCAGAATGTCTGCCTATCATTTATTACAGTCTATATCCAGTCCTTCCAGGCTTCTGGGATTCTCTTAAGAATGACCAAGGACAGTCCTAGAACACCATAGAACCATAGAATGCCATACAGAAATCAAAATATATCCCTATTGCATTTACAATGAACCTTTTTCCAAAATATCTATATTATTGGGCAAATCCATAATGCATGAAATAATGTGCCCCTACTCTGTTGACATTTCCAGCGTAACACTGTTTCTGATAAACCCATTCTAATTAATCTGCCAGGAGCCAATAAAACCGATGTAATATTTTAAATTGTATCAATCTCTCTCTCAGATCCCTTGACAGAGTGTAGCTGCTAGCACAGTTTTTTAACCTAATCCAAGTCAGAAAAAGAGACTCCCATGTCCCTTTCCCATACCCACTTCAATGAGGCCATAACTTTATCAGAACCACCCATCAAGAATTTATAATATTCAAATGCCTCCTTCTCTTCCCCAAAAATCTAACTCTGCTGTGTACTGGGATTGAGAGCCTAACCCGAATCTTCCTTTCAGTGCGTGCCAAATTTGAAAATAATTCCATGTATGGATACTATTCAATTTATACTTTTGTGATAAATCTTGAAATGACTTAATGCCACAGTTAAGACGTTGGACTAGTGATCGGAAGGTCGTGAGTTCAAATCCCAGCACCGCCAAGCTGTCACTACTGGCCACTACAACTTGAGCAAGGCCCTTAACCTTCACTGCTCACTTGTATAAAAAATAAGATGTATGTAAGTCGCTCTGGATAAGGGCGTCTGCCAAATGACAAATGTAAATGTAAACAAGATAAGAGCTTCACCAATGCATAATTTAGGGTTAAACCAAATGCTTGATGTTCAGTTCAGTACAGAATTTAGTTAAAGGCAGGGCTTCCGACTTTGACCAAATAACTTTATACCATAAAAACTTAGAAAAACAAAATATCAGCATACAACATTAATTTATGAGTAGACACTTCATACATGACCCCACAAATTCTTATCTTCCCAAGATTACTGCAGGGAATCAGAATCAGAAAACTTTCCCGCAGGAAATTGCTATGTGATGACTGCCACAACACACAAGGACACAAAAACACAAGAACAATATAAAATAAAAAATAAAATAAGTCTAAAAATCTAATAAAAATCAGTAGAAAGAAAAAACCAGTGGAAGACTATTGACATAAGTGGAAGTTTGAAATAAATTGTTGCATTTAGAGAAACAATAATAGTTAAATACTATTACTATCTATACTGTCTATGACCCACTCTTCCTCATGGAAGCACGGGTAGCTTTTGTTACGTGGAAGCAATCTCTTTGGAAGAAGGCCTATGGTGCAGTCATATGGTCAATGTGGTGGCAAGCCTGTGGCTTTGGCTTTGGCAAACATGTCGGAGAATTCTGGGGATAGAGACTCAACTCTGGGTTTCAGGGCTTTCTATGCTCGTAGAGGCGAGAGGGGCACATACAAGTTGCATGCTGTGCATTCTGCAAAGCTCAGACCAATGGATGAATTCGCTGTCTTGCCAGGAGATAAAGGGGTTGTGCTGCTACAGACAGGGGAGTCAGAGAATTACTCGCTGGCCTGTGGTGACCGTAATCAGGAGTGTTTTTCTCATTAACATGCCAATAAACGCTGCCACTTTTTGCTGGTTGGTCAGTCCAGCATGGCTGGTGATATACACAGAGCTCTGTAGCATGAAACCTTGCACTTGGAGGGCTCACTATCTTAATTGTCTGGCCGAGCAAATCCAGGACTGGCAAGTTTGGTGGCAGCTGTCTGAGTCACAGGTGTTGGCACGATGGTGCATTAGACACTCCTCCAGCTCCACAATATGCTGGTGATGCTTGCCGAGAAGCTGCCCCTGCGAGGCGGTGCCCGAGCGCTCACTGGACTCTCCTGCTATATTCATAAGGAGTGGCAAAGTGTTCTGTCAGGTAAGGAGGTGAGCAAGGATGTAAATGCAGAAGAGATTTATTAAACAGGCAAAGTCCAAATCAATTGGCAAATATAAAAAATAGTTATATGAGAAGCCGAGGCAAAAGGCAAGGTCAAAAGTCCCAAACACCGATCAAAAACCAGAAAGCAAAAGAACAGGGATAACCGGCTTGGTGCACATGTGAAAACACAATACAACACTTTGCACTGAACTAAGAAGACAGAGGAACTTGGAGTGAGTAGTGATTAGAACCAAATACAAAACCAATGCAAATAGTCAATAATCAGGATAATGTGAATGAGGAAGTACAGAGTGCTGCAAATTGCAGTCTTCAGCAGCCGTGTTTGGAGGCTGCTGAGACTGCTGGGAACTGGAGCGCTGAAACAGGGAAGCAGGCTTCAGCGATGACCTGAAAAACATGAACATTGCTCCTGGTGCAAAAATTCAAAAATTGTTTGTTTGATGGCTTGTGAATATTCATCTCTCTCTTGATCACTTTCCAGAGGTTTTCATTGGGATTCAGTTCTGTAGATTGGGCTGGCCTTGACAGGGTCTTGACCTTGTTGTCCTCCAGCCACACCTTGATTGACCTGGCTGTGTGGCATGGAGCATTGCGCTGCTGAAAACCTCAATTGTACATGGCACAAGATGCAAGAGGGTTTTTTTCGGGATGGCAGGGATTTTTTTTAGGGAGTGTGACAAGTTGCTTTCGGCTTCTAAGGCATCCACAGTTTGTAGTTGCCCGACTCTTTGGGTCTGGCTTAAGGGGGCTTTTTGGTGGCCCGTTTGAGATCTGAACATTTTTTGTATGTATGTATGTGTGTATGTGTGTATGTATGTGTGTATGTGTATGTGTGTGTGTGTGTGTGATGTCTCCTATTATAGTACTGTTATATAAACTCAGCAAAAAAAGAAACGTCCCTTTTTCAG